>JABVXW010000515.1:0-31401 GCA_013365375.1 Litomosoides brasiliensis | reverse complement strand
ACTACTACTACTACTACTACTACTACTACTACTACTACTACTACTACTACTACTACTACTACTACTACTACTACTACTACTACTACTACTACTACTACTATCACTACTACTACAGTCTGTGATATGAGGCTATCAAACAATAATAAACATTACTGTTAGTAGTGGTAGTGGTAGTGTAGCTTTTAAATTCAGTGTAGCTTTTAAAAATAAAAACTTTTAAATTTTTTTAAAAAACTGTAATTGAAATGAAAAAGTTCATTTTTATATTTGAATTACACTAACCTGATTAAGATCAACTTTTTGGCTAAGATATTCCATGCATTGGCTTGCGGTACTCTCTGTTGTTAGGGTACATTGTAAGATAGCATAATCACCGATATAGACAGTTAATACGTAAATATCTTGGCTTAGATCATATCGACCACTTTTTTTGCCCCATTTCAATTTCAATGGCATATGTAGCATTCTGGAGATGATAGTCATTGCATTTTTCTTCCTGATAATAATTAAAAATTTAACTCATTTAGCTATATTTTTTTGTTTTCTATTTCAAATTTATATTTTATACATAAATAAATAATGGAAAAGAGATTTTTAAATTAGTTATATAGCGAAAAGAAAAAAAATTCTTTTTTTTTATCAAATAGGATAATAATTTACAAAGTGAATTATTTATTTTCTTATATTTTTAATTAGATTTAAAAATATTACTGATCTAAAATACTCTAATTAATATCAACAATGATACATATGCGGTATAGCTTTCTTGTTAATTATTAAATAATTATAAAACAGAGTGAGTCAAATGGTTCAGTTCAGTTAAAATTTTAATTTTCAATTTCGTTATGCTAAATAAAATTGACCGAAACAACAATTCCTTGCGTGTCTTTTTTTTTTCTTCAAAATGAAATTATAATTAGTGGAAAAAAAACTGTCCATTTAAAATATAAAACTGTTGGATTACTCATTCAAATATAATTTCACAAAAGATAACTTAAAATTATACGTAGCAAAAAACAAGGTAATTTAAGTGAGTTGAATTTAACAATATTTAATTCGTAAGTTGTTAAATTATTAGGATGGATGGTTCGTTTGTTTACGTCCCTAATTTATTTCACTACATTTGTTTACCCAATAGGTTGCTCATTTCTGTTGTCTAATTTATTTCAATTGATTTGCTTATCATCTCTTTACATCATATCACATGGAGTGATGGAAACGATGATAATTGTTTAAAAAGAAAAGAAAACAACAAACAAATGATAATTAATGATAACAATGTATGACTGATAGTAAAAATGATAGTAATGATAAGGAAAAATAGTAATTATAAAGTTATAAAAATACCGAAAAAATGTTAGAAAAAAAAAATAAAAATTTATCCAACGATGATAATAATAATATCAGGACATGGTGATAGTGATTAATGCTATCAATTAATATACAGGTAAATAATGAATGGTAAATGATAAGATAATCTAGCTAATAATTAATGATGATAAAAAAATAATAATGCTAATAATTCTTCCACTAATACGAATAACAATGATAATATTACTGATAATGATAATGATAACAAATGCTCTCTCAATGAGATATTTAGTAATTGATAATAGAAATAATAAGATTACAAATGGTTTTGATGATGCAAATAGCACACACTCCCTCCCTCTCTCTCTTTCAATAGCAAATGAAAAAAGAAGAAAAAAAAATGTTTGACAAACATGTTCGTTAAAATATTTTTTTTCTTTCTTTCTCCCTCTCTCCCTCTCTCTCTCTCTCTCCTCTCCCTTCTTCATTTCTTCTCTCTTCCTTATATTAATAATCATTTAGAATGAATGGAATTCTTCACCAACTAAACTGAACATATTTGATACATCTGATATAGCATAATAAAAAAAGAGAAGCAGATCATATCAGAAGTTTATAAATACTCTGATATTTAACTATCAAAATATCCTGAATATATCATCAATTTTTCCTTTTCTTTTTTTTCACTCAAAGAAAAAAAAAGAAATGTTTGGTTAAAAAAAGAAATGCTTCCTTTCTCTCTCTCTCTCTCTCTCTCATTTTGATCATTCTCATCGTTATTGAACAAAAAAAAGAAGCGAAATCATTTTTGATATGCAAATTGCCGCAATGGAAAATTCTTCATTCTATAAATGTAACCAAAAAAAAGAGAAGAAAGAAAGAAAGAAAGAAAGAAAGAAAGAAACGCAGCAAAAATTATCTTTCATAAATTACAGAATAAAAAAAAAGGTAAAAGATAAACGATGATCAGAATCAGATATGCATATGTTATTGCAGCGACATTTTTGATTGCAACAACAAAACACGATCGTCTAGCATTTCAAATAAAAATGAATTAAATTTGTGAAATAAAATTTATAGTTAATTTTTTATTATTTTATAGTTTATTATATTATTTTATTTTATATTTTATATTAATATATTAATATGTTATTTTATATTATACTTTATTTTATAGTAAAAATAATTAAAAATTTTTATTTAAATATGCTTTTATAGTTGCGAAAAAAAAGAAAGTAATATTTCCATCATATTTATTAAGGAATTTTTCTTTTTTCTGCCAATCATAAAATACAGTATCTAAGTGATTGTGATAAAATATAAATTTCATTCCTCAATTAATTTCATTTTCCACCAAAACAACTAATATTTCCATTCACATCTGTTCCAATTTTTTTTTATTATAGGCTGATTAAACAAAAAAAAAACTTTTCAGTAGTTAGAATTAGATAATTAATCATTTTGTTAGACAAAAACTATAATATGTAATTTTAACAACAGCACTCATTCTTAAATAGCATTAAATTAAAATTGTAAATGAAATTTAGTAAATTTAACAGAAAAGTTTATCACTTGTTAAACAACTGATAACAGAGAAATTAACAAATAAATGAATGATAAAATTTGAAATTTCTAGTAAACAAGTAATAAAATTTAATGAGTAAATCGGTAAATGAAATACTGTAAAAATAAAAAATGAGAAAACTTCGAATATTATTTAACTACCATTTCAAAATATTTTTAAATTTATCATTAATTATCTAAAATGTGCTAATGCTGTTATTCTTCAATTTTACTCTTTCATACAGTCGTATGAATTCCAACCAAATTTATCTTAATTTTTAAAAGAAATAAAATTTGAACAAAAGAAAAAAGAATTAAAAACAAATAAAAATGTAAGAGTTAGGCAAAAAAAAGAGGAATGTCAAATAATTTTGTTGAGTGTATGCGTGTACTGCGTGGACGGGAAAAGAGGAAATGATGTGACCTAAAATTCATTTCGCTTCAAATATCGTTGATGCATAAATATGCAACAAAACATTTTTTTTGTTTTATTCTTATTTTTTTTTAGATTTTCACTTTAAAATACATTGGAAATTTTATTCATATCAACGAGAATTTTATTTCTCTCTCTCTCCCTCTCTCTCTCTCTTCCTTTATATTTTGCTTGCAAAACCTTTTTTGATTTTATAAGAAAAAAAAATAAAAAGAAATTCGAAGAATGAAAATGATATGAACAATGTGATAGTAATAAAATGTGAAATTAATTTGATGAGCAAAGAGAAAGACAAAGATTTCACCTATTTACTTTAAATTTATGTGTGCTGAAATTAATTTTTATTTTTTGAAAAAGAAAAAATCGACGTTAAACGATTATTTTGATGAATTTTTTTTCTTTTTTTACTTCTATAAACTTCCTAAAATGATTTATAAATTTGATAATAAATGTAGAAGATAATTGCTGTGAAAGAGATCGTCCATTAATTAATTCATTCATTCATAAATTATAATTTAAAAAGGAAGAGTATGAAATTCATAAATTTTTGAAAGAACTACAGAAAGAGAAAAGAGATAGAGATGTGAAGAGGAGTAGAGGCGGAAGGAAGAGAAAGAGAGAGAGAGAAAGAAATTAAAACATTTCTTCAAGAGGTATTTTTTGCATTGATCAATGAAAATTGTTTAAAAATATTATAACAATATGAGATGAGTGAATTGACGACGGAAGATGGATGATAGTAAGTTTGAATTGTTTAAATTGGTAGAGAGAGAGTAACGTGACGACGACGACCAATTATGCCGAACTAAATCAAAGGAAAACAGAGGGGGACGTGACGGCGACCAAATCAAACCTATCAAATGGATGGCGGAGGAAAACAGAGGGGAGGGGGGGGACAGTCAGTAGTCAATCTGGCGGTGCAATCGTTTGGTGATATTACAAACAAAACTTGTACGTGCAATATGTTGTACGTACGGCAAAACATTCTTGTGCGCTAAAGACGAGTGGAAATGAAAATGGAAAGGAAGTAAGGGGTAGAAGGAGAAAATACATATTGCACCTGATGACGATGACAATGATGATAATAGAAAATAACAGGATGCGTCTTAAAAGGTTTTTTGCAAACAGTGGGCGCATAATGGAAGAAGGAATGATTGAAATTATCATTTCTCAAATTTTTTTTTTCATAAAATTAACTATAACAAATTACCGATCATTTTATGATATTGCATTGATAACAATAAAAACATTATTAAGTAACTATTAGTAATACAATTAATAATAATATAATAATAAAAACAATAATAAGAATGTAATAGTAAAAATAATAATATTAATAATATAATAATAATAATATTAATAATAATAGTAATGAATGTAATGATAATAATACTGGTAATAATAATTACTTTTGTGATCATATATACATAAAATCATGATAATATCATTTATAATAGCTCAACAGTTATAATAATAATGCTATATAATAAACTATATCATTGCAGGAATATGGTAATTTTTTAGCTATATTGATAAATAATTTAAAAAAAAAACGAAATGGTAGGAATAACATAAAATAAAGAAATAGTAGCAATAGTACAATGTAAAATTATTAGTAATTTATTTTTATCATTTAATATAGTGATTTTTGTACTTACGAATTTACAATAAAATCCTAGGATTTTATTGCAAACTGTTATCAATATTGATTCTTTTAGTACTACAAAATTAGATAAGATATAAAAATTATCTTGTTGAAATAAATTATCTGAAATGGTATTGATGAATACTAGTAATAGCCTAATATCAATCCTTATATCATCGACTTATAATTACAAAGATATTAATTGTGGTGTGATAGGTAATCACTGTTTAGTATAAAAATAGAAACAAAAAAAAATACAATGAAAACAATAATTAAGATAGTATTAAAATTTTAATTAACAACAAAATCTCCATTTAATAGACTTAATTAAAACAATTTAAATTTTATCAAATTTTTTCCTTTTTTTCTTCTATTTAAAGTTTGTTAAAATATATATAACAAATATAAATGGTCGTATAGAAGTAGAAAACAGTCGAGAAAATTTTCTCCTCCTTGCTCTTCATGTCTACCACATGGTGTGCAGATAAAGTGGTGGTGATGTGTTGTATACCGTGGTGTCCTTGAACGGTAGAAAAACGATTCAATCCACTTCCCCACATTCCATTCCTATTCATCAACACACACACACACACATTGAGTAAATATCTTTAGTTACTTTCCAACACCGTTAACAGTAACTTTTAACCTGACCTATAATTAAATCATTAAAATCATTTATATTTATATTATCTGATATTGTTGACTAAAAAGCCATTTTCATAGAGCAATTTTGAAAATCATCATTTTCCAAATTAGCATAATTTCCAATTTACTTTTTTTTTTTCAAAATGTAAAAGTAGAGCAGTAAATGTCACAAATTTGTGGAAATATATGAAATTGTTCAACTAATCCTAATTATATGAGTCTCTATAATTCGCTTACTCATTGTAATAATGAAAATATGCGTGTTTTAAAAATTTCTAAATGAAAGTGATGACAAGTCTTCACCACTCAATTTTTCTGTTTGAAGAAGCCATTGATAGCTAGTGGCATCTTTTTTTTTCAAGACCTTTTTTGCAACGTACAGGATAATTTATGCAACATTACATTATTTATAGTGTTTCCTTATTCTTATGTTTTTTCATTGCAGTTTTTGAAACTAAATTTGAAAGCGAAATGAGCAAAGATGGAAGTAATTTATTAAATAAACTTTACAATCACAAGTTTAATAAATGAATTCGACGTCTACAGATCAATAAATATCATAAACTCAAATATTTGCGTTACCACCCGTTAGTTTTGCTGGATTATTCAGTTCCACATCTTTGAGTGTCCGATGAAGTCGTGCAGCCAACTGGAAATTAATACTTTTTAAGAGAAAGAGGTCGTCTTCAGCAAACTAAATTACTAGAATCTGCATATCCTATAACTATCTGTAAGCCAAATTCCTTCAAGAGAAGAAAGATATCCCCCGTTATTAAACTTTCAAAAACATTTAAATGCATTCGATGCACATTAAAAACATATCGAATAACGTAAAAGTGATAAAAGTGTCATCTTCTATAATTATTTGCTTTTTGAAGAGGGTTAGAACCGTAGGAATGTTGCTAAAAGAGCAAAAATACGATCTATTCCAGAAAGCTAATATAACAGTAAAAAACTAATAATTCTTGAGCAAGTAATTGCTATACCTCAACAGGAAAGTCGAACTATGCAAGTAAATAAACTTTTCATCCTGTCGTTTGAAAATATTATCGGATAGAAAGGAATGAAACTTTGTTCCCATATAGTTTCTGCTAATCAAAAAAAACCAACTTCAATGGAATTCACATGTTTTACTTCCCAAGCTCGTCGGACAAATGATGTCATTAAACATTTATGCAGACTTCCAATACGACCAATTCGACCGCAACGATGGACATAGTCCGAAATTTGCCGCGGAAAATCGTAATTAATAATGTGCCTCAACTGAGGTAAGTCCAAACCCCTGTAGTTTCGTAATAAAATTTAGATACATTTGAAAATTATAAATTTGTAAGATGGGAAATTCTTCCGTTTTGATCGTTTCATACAATTTTTTGAATGCATATTCTAGAAATTTCAAAGTTAATCTGGCTTTTAAACAGATTACAAATTAATACGTCTAGAAACAAATACGGCATATGAAACTTCCAATCCTATATCAAATCTACCTATCAGTATAATCCTACTTTCATTATAGTGTATTAAAAGTTTAAAATACCTGCTAGCAACATCTGTTGCTATGATAATACGAACAGTACCGCTGTATAATTCATCAATTAACCGTTCAAATCGACAACCGCTCCTCAGACAAATGTGCCCAATGCCCATTGCCTCTAATGATTTTGATACGAAGTTCACATTTTTTAAATCCTGTAGCAGAAAATCTCCAACATTTTCATGACGGTATTATATCAATCATACATTGGATATGCATCATTATAAAAATCAGCTATTGGAAGAGCAGCAAATTATTTGCCTAGATACCGAGGACCTCAAAGAAACTACAAAAAAGGATATCTGAAATCTAACCTTGCAAAAAATTAAAGTTTGACCACTTGCAAAAGACAGTCCTTTTTGGAGTAACTCTTTCAATTTCTCCAATTTATCCATTTCTCTAATTCTGATGAAGGTCTGCTTTATATGAGGCATGATGCGATGCAAATTCTCAGTTTTCACACAATACAAATGTTCATAATCCACTATGCTCTCAGCAATTTGTTGCAACTCGTCCGGATATGTAGCGGATGAGAAAATCAAACGTATACCGTCTTAAAATTCAACAAACGGAAGTTTTTTTTTTCAAAAATAAGTAATCAGGAACTCAGAAATTTGAAAAGTCGATACCGTAATGTTAAATAATTTCAGTAATACTTAGATATTTCAGTAGCACACCATATGTTACGCATATAACGTATTATGGTGTGATTTCTTCCATATTCTAAACTAGTTTTCCAGGCATTTATGAAGAACAAAATGCTACATCCTTCAACTTGCTCTCGGAAAATACTGAAGCTTTAAAAGCAACTTCGAACCTGTACAATTCTTATCGACTGCTGAGTGTCGTATTTTAAGTGGACCAAGCAGTCCAGTGATATCATTCAGAAAACTGTCATCGAGCAACATATCGGCTTCATCCAAAACCATATAATCAATGTTGAAAGACGCGAAAAATTCAGGAGAAAAACTGGGTGTACTAACAAGGACATTCCAATCCTGAATTCATAAAGCATAAATCCATATTAAAGTGCCTCATAGAGCCATATTTTTCGAACAATTAAAATTGATGATATTTTCTCTAACATTAGATCAAAAAATTATCAACATTTCGTCGTTTACTTTTCAAATATCGAGCTATAAGGAATTTTTTTATTTGCAGATTTTTAAACGTATACTTCCTTGCTGTCCAACTCCTCGCTTTGCCAACTCTTGCTACCTCCAACGACTTTGATATTAGTACCTTCGGCAAGTTTGTTAATCATCATTGAAGTTTGGATCCTCAACGCATGTGTAGGAACTAATACAACGCCTACAGAAAAACACGAAGTTAAAAAATAAACAGAATTTCTCCAAATAAATCAATTACGTGCGAACATGATTAGAAATATGTTTTGTTATATCCTCAGGAAACGAAGAGAAAAAGAACATGTAACTAACGGTGTATACTGACCTCTTCATAACTTACATGTAAACAAAGAAATACAATTTTGCCATTTATTTTTAAAACAAAAAATAACAGCAGTGACAACTAAACATTTAAGCTGAACAACCTTTTGCACGCCGATCCATATTTTGCATTAAAGCAGATAACAGTGGCGCGGCATATGCTGCTGTTTTGCCTGAACCTGTTTCAGCAGTAATAAGAAGATGTGCATCACTTTTGAAGGCTCGAAATGCTCGACGCTGAAAATTTTTAGGAAATCAATTTTATTACAGTGAAAAAGGAAGTGCCAGAAACTTTACTGTATTTATGTTTCCAAATAGTTTCAAACGAAATTTTAAATCAAACTACGGATTGAGATAATGATAACATAAACCTGTATGACTGTTGGCACGCGAAAACCGAGTTTTCGCACATTCTCGATGATCAATGGATCAAGTAGACCTACATTTTCATCCCAAGAAAACGCTTCATCACGATTAAATGATGGATTCTGAAAAGTAAGAGATTTTTAGACCTTCAACATCCCTGCAAGACATAATATAAAATAATCACCGGTAATGAAAATGTCTCCACCATAAAACATCTTTTTAGAAAATAACTAGGTGGCAGGGATTAATGAATACAAATAATTTATGTAAATTATACGTAAGCAACTCTTTTGAAGAAAGACAAAACAAAAGAGCTTGTACTCCTCTTGTCATTCCAAATAGACAAAGAAAGTGCAAGTACTATCAAACTATTCGTGTACCTTTTTCATGATTGGATGAATAGTGAACCACTCATTCTTATATTTGCTTTTTATCCAGTACGTGCTTACTAATTGTATATCACCGCTAGGATATCGCATGCCTTCATAATGGTTATATTCCTTTCTAGCACACTCTAAAATGATTGTTAAACGTTCAACAATATGGCTACAAATTTTTGACAATTTTCCTTGCAGCATTACTGAAGTCATAAATTTTTAATACCTCATTTGTCAGTGTAAAATTTAGGAACATGCTTAACTAAAGAGAAGAAAAAAAATTTGATCCTATCAAACACCAATAATAGATGGGCTATAATTTCGGGATGATATGTGCCTATATTCGAAGAAAAATACCAATGATAACTTTTGCTGTACTTCGATCCACACCATATAATTTTTCATACTCTTCTTCAGCTTCCTTCTTTTTCCTTAATTTTTCTCGCTGCTTCCGTCCAAATGCTAACGGTTCTGTGATTACAGGCAACTCTCTGAAAGATTACCCGCTAGTGCTATCAGATTATCCGTCCATTTCCACGCATGTTTCCAAAGCAAACAACCGGTAAATACAATGACCTAGCTTCTTTAGAAAAAGGCCTAGTTAGTTTATGATAATGCTAATAAAAGCAAATATTTCAAGCACTTGTTATCTTCCTTGAATTTCGATCGTAAGAAACTGGATGTCCAGCCTACATCTTCCTCATTTCCTTGCTCTTCAAACATGTCGTCAACATTTTCGAAATCACCACTCCTCTGGTTCGAACCACGAGATATTTTCAACGGTAAAAGTTTTTTTTCAAAGGAACTCAGTGTTCCGAACTGTAACACAAAAACATAAGATTCTACAGCTAGCCAACAAAATTCAAAAAAAAACTAGTAAAAGCCTTCAAATTGACATAATTTTCTACCGTATCAGCCGGTTTTCTTCGTTCATGTTTCCGATAGATTGTCGTATACGTATTAGTTGACGGTTGATCTTTTGTTGAATTTCTCTTTGTTCCAGCAGCAGCTGAATAAAGTCGAGAAGATGTTTGAATAGCGGCAAATTGCGGACATATTCGCCTCATCTATCTGAACATTTGTTGACCGATTTATGGACCTAAATGTTGCTAATTACTTACATTACTCACAGTTAATTTTTAAAGTTAATATTGGCATTCTTTTTTCAATAAGAATTTCTTTAAAAAGTTAAGTTAAAAAGGATCACTTTATAATTATATTAAAGTAACTAGTCTGGTTTTCTTTTAAAACAAATCGATTTCTGCTAAACATATACAGAACATTTATTGCTATGAGATTTATTTTAACAAAAGAAATGTTTCGCATAAAATTAAGCACTAAGCAACTAAATGAATATTAAATATGAAAACTCAAAAAAAATAAAAAATGAATACAAAAAAAACAATACACTAGCAAACTCGGCTATTAAACACATGCGGCTAATCAACTAAGAAACAATTAAATACTTAATTTCCGAAATCTGTCCTCATTAAAGAACTATCTGAGGAATGCAATCGGAATTCTAATCCTGAATTTCACCCACACACCTTCGTCTTGAATTCCACCAACCGTCCGGCAATCTTCCTCTCACCCTCCTCCTCACTCCAACAAAGACACGCTTACTTGAATTATCATCATTTTGCGAATTGAATCCGCAGTGCAGTAGCTGTGATCGTAATTTGATTTGCGGCTATCGTGAACTCTCTGGTGTTGGAGCTTGTCTTTGAGATGTTGCAATGATTTCCGGTGATGTTAGATCTTGATTGCCTGCATTATTAGGTCGTTACTGATGCTAATATTGAAATTACCCAGGGAAGTAAAAAATCTGGCTGAAATATTTGTAACATCAATGATATGTATTTTTTTCGAAATTGTGATAGAACGATGTATTTTTTCCACATTAAGTTAGAATCTTCTATAGTTAGAATGACTTGATTAATTGGAATGAGTTGATTAAAAGTTGATCACTTATAAGTTGATTAATTAGGATCAGTCCATGTAATAGACATCGATTGGTCTAACAAAACGATTTGTGGAATAAGTAACGTTTTTAATTATTTGTTAACCGGTTAATAATTTGTTGAACTATTGGATAATGCCAGGATGGGTTTGAACAGTAACAATGATGCTATGCGAAAGAAACAAACTCGTAAGGTGAAAAAAAAGCTGAGGCGATTGGAAAAAGGGAAAAAGTTGAAGCGGTATATGGTAGATGCGATCAAGGATGTTCACTTTAGAAAACATGCAAATGCGCGAAAACGAGCAGTTGACGTAAGTAACAATTTTTTATATTTTAGTGCTAACGATAATATAAAACTGCAAGTAAATTTATTGTAGATAAATGCATTTCAGGTAGATAAACCTGAGATAAATGAATTGCAAATCTCATCATCGTACATTGTATTCACAAAATCAACTTGTGATCATTTTTGATTAGGCGTTGATTAGAACTGGTTATGAGAATACCAGTTCTAATCATTTATAACTCTAATTCTAGGCAGTTATGAATTCATATTCTCTTTCATGGTTCCTAAATATCTGCTTTGTGGTTTATGCTTTTATGAATGATGTAATGCTTTATATATATATATATATATATATATATATTCATTATTATTTAGGATCATTAATTTTTCACGTATTTGGTGGAACAACCGTATGTGTATTGCACTACTTATCTTCTTAATTTACAGATGCTTAAGAACACGTCTTTTACATTTTATTTTAGATCGAGGATGACTGGTGTGCAGATCGTCAAATAGTGGCTGAAAATGAGGCAGATGATGATATCCTTCCTTTGGATATGCTTGATGCAGATATCGATTGGGAGAACAGCGCATTTGCTTCAAAAATTAGACGAATTGAAAAAGGTTTGAAATTTAGGTTGATGTAAGAAGATTTAGTTTTCTAATATCGTCTATCTGAATCACTATTTCATTATTTGAGTAAAATAGTGTTGTTCGGAATATTTTACGTTCCAGAGCATGAAAGTACTTTTTCTATTCGCCAGAAGGATGACACCAACAGTAGGTCGGGATTATCGATTGGAACATAGTTCATTTTGGACGGTTTATAATTTCTGTGGTTTTTCAGCAAAAAATGATGCTGAAGCTGATGATATCGAAAGTAAGATACGTAAATTTCCTGGAACATTGGATGATGACATGCGAGAGTTGTTACCAATTAAAGTGGGTACAAAAGTCATAAGACAAACATGTAAGAAAGATGAGTCTAGTGAACCTGGTACGTTTTTAGTGTCCAATCTTTATATAATATAAATAATTGTTGCATTGTAACAATTAATATCAGGTGAGGTTTTTCAAACCTATCAGAATAAATGTTGCATGTTTAATTTACATTTTCAATTTATTTAGAAAATAAGGATGACAGCCAAGGAGAAGATGAAGTTGATCAAATTGATTTGTCTCAGCTGAATGCAGTAGAACTGTTAAAATTATGTCACGATCACGTGGAAGAAGCAAAGGATAAAATTAGCAGCTTGGCACACTTGATTATCGCAGATCCTCATACTGAGGTAAAGTTTTACGTCATTGTTGAATTCTCTGAATTATGTGGTTAAGAGAGGAAAACAATTATCCACTTCAAAGCAGGTTGAGAAATTGCTAGGTAGAAGATCGTATAACATATGTTATAATTATAGTTTGGGTGGTGGAGGTTGAAATTTCCTTTTTTCAAGGTATAATTTATTAAAATTCCGTAATTCAGGAATACGAAAGTCTTTTTTTGAGATTTTGCATTCTTATATCTTGTGCTATAACATGTTCTAAAATTACAAAAACTTTATGAACTTTAGGTGCACAAGTTGAAGGAATTGTATTCATTGTCTACGGGCAAAGGTACCTTTTCATTGGCCCGCGAAACTGTGATAAAACTTGCAAGTGTTTCATTGGCTGAAGTTTTCGTGGATATAATCCCTGGTTATGCTATAAGGTTGATAAGTTTTTCTTTTTATTTTGTCTTCTATTTCTTAACATTTCGACCCTTTCTTTAAAGTCATAAGTCATCATTCGTCAGTTTATTAACAAATTATATTGATTTCTAATTTTGGGTCTCGCACCGAAGAGGAGACAGCTCAGAAACTTAGAAAAGAAACGAAGAAGTTATATGATTTCGAGCAAACACTTCTGCGGTATTATCTGAAATATTTGCAACATTTGGAAAGCTACGCTGGTAGTAAGTGCATATTTTTTCACATCCAAATGAAGGATTACTACTGTTAGACAAGCTAACATTAGAATCTTATTTTGTATATTTCTTCTTATTTGTAATGAATAAATACTATAAGAACTCGTTCAAAAGCATATATGCTGTTCTGTTCTCGCACATGATTACTCATAAGCTTTAGTAAAAGACTAACTGATGCTGTTGAGTCATTTTTTTGAAAAACTGTCGATTATGGTTGCAGAATTTAATAGATTAGAGTTTTCAGGACTATTGAGGGCTTCCGAACAATCGAACAATTATCACTTGCCTATTATTTGCTTAAAATGTCTTTCACGAGTTCTTCTATCTGCTCCACATTTTAATTATGCTTCAAACATAGTCAGTTTTATAGTTCGCATAACCACTTCGAAGTCCAAAGATGTGAGCTCTTTACGTATTATCGCTTTTCTAAGTTTGTTTTTTTGCAACCAGTTATTTGTTACTGATGTAGTTGCTGTACTGACTTAATTTATATCAGTGATGAAAACCTTTCTTCACTTTATTGATAGGCGATCGATATATGTTGTTCTACACTGAGTGAATTGTTTCTTAACGATTTAAACTTTCGAATATCCGCCACTGCAGCGAAATATATTGCGTCTATTGTTAGTCAGAAAAAAGGAAACGTACCACCTGCACTAATTGCAACATTTCTCAATCTGAAAGTAAAGGTTGGTATTTCCTTGTTTTTTCCTTGAAAAATATAGAAATAAGACTAATTTAGAATTTGCTTGAGTCAAGGAATTCAAATTCATATTGGTTCCAAAAGTAGATTTTGGACTGGGTGAAATCGTCTCAAATAGATTAATAAGTCAAATTGTGGTTGTTATTTTAGGAAGTAAATAAAGGTGAAAAAAAGCAGGAGAAAAGGAAGCTGTTGAATAAGAAAAGATTGCTGAACAAAGAGAAGAAAAGCAAAAGTAAAGAAAGGGTATGACTTTTTGCTAATTTTTAAAAGATGCACAAATATCACTATGTTTGATTTTAAAAAAAAGATCACTTAACATGGTGATACCCTACTAATCTGTTATTAAAATGTCTATTGGTCAAATTTTTCGTGGTGCAAGCAGTTTGATACCAATTAATGGAAACTTATAACTTTTTCTTCGCATTGGATAAGCATCGAATGCTTCTGCTTTCTTTTAATAAACGACAACCACTCTTGCATTACGAGGAAATGAATACTTTCAATTTTGGAAGATTTCCAACATGAAACTGAACATCTTCGAATTTTGCTGCTGTGTATATAATTGATTTTACGCTTTAGTTCGCGAAACAGTTGAAGAAATTGGAAGCTGATTTAAAAGAAACTGAGGCAGCTGAATCTATTTCAACAAAACTGTCCTTTGTAAGATTTTTCGTGTCATTACGATGAATGGTTTTACATCTTGTTTCATTGTCTTTAGGGACAAACTTTTTTTTCAAAATTGTTTATCAACTGTTTAAGTTAAGAAAAATAGTAGGAAGGTCGAAATTATCGCCTCGGACTTTAAGCATGAAATTTAGGCAACTGAAGCAATGAATCACGTATTTGCAACGTACTTTCGCGTCATAAAGCGATTACCCACGACAAATTTATTAGAACCAGTTCTGCAAGGTTTGGCGAAATTCGCACATTTAATTAACATCGAATTCTTTGACGACATGATATCTGCATTATCTTCACTTATCAATCAGCAGGTTTTACCATTTTTGTTTACTTACCTTTCAAGTTCAACTCATTTAAAATAACTGTAGTTAATGATAGATGTCTTTATAAACTTTAGCTATTCTACATCTGCGATTCCAGACCGTAATCACCTTTTTTGCACTATATCCTTGGAAAAATTAATATTCACAGATTGATGTAATTTTCTATCTGAGGAACCATTTTTAAAATAACAGAAATAATTACAGTGTGAGGAGAAGCTGTTGTGCCCTATAAGTGATTTCTTTGACTTTTTAATGACGTCAGTAGATTCGTCGTTTAATAACTTTTCTTGTTTAACCATCACGAATAAGTTTTAAAAAAGTTTATGCCCTGATTTTTAATTGTTCAGTATGAAATAATTTTATATTTTAGCATCTTCGATTGGTGGAATCATTGCGATGCATGTACACATCATTCGTCATGCTTTCCGGTGAAGGCATTGCATTGAATATTGATCCCTCTCGATTTTATTGGTCAATGTACCGTTTACTACCTGCTTTAGCATTCGAAAAACAGCGAGGTTTATATTTTTTTAACTGCGTCAGTAAACATTTACTTGTGTTATTTTTTGTAAGTACTTTACTATCTCACTTACTATTCATTCCGACAGTCAATATCTGCTTCATCTTCAAGTAAATTTGATTTCAATTAACGTTAGTCATTTTTTGCTGAATCAGCATTCAACAGGTTTTCAGATGTTCTTGCAAACACATTATCGCTGACGTTACGTACATTAGATCTAATGATTAACTGTCGTCGTAAGCAAGTTCCAGTGTGTCGAGTAGCAGCTTACATCAAACGTTTGTTGGCAGTAGCGTTTTTCATGCCCTCTTCAGAAACAGCATCTATTTTGCTGTGCATTAGGTCTTTTTTCATTGTAAGTTTTATTTTTTTTTATAATTGGTTTCATAATTTCTTTCATCTATTATGTATTTTCGGCAGTTTTTATCTCATATTGTTTCTTGGTAAAAACTCATCACTATGCAGAGAATTTCGATTGTAGGAATTCTGAGTATTATTTGTAGGAATTCTTAGTATTTTGTCCGAAACTAGCTTTAAAGGCTGGAGAAATAGTTAATATTTTTGGAAGTATAAAACTGCCATTAATTTGTTAATTATTTCTAAATCGAACACGTAGGCTTATCCGAAACTAGACTGCATGGTGGAAAGTACAGATGGAGGCTCATACATCGAGTCATTCAAGCCAGAACTTGATGATCCGGATTGTTGCGGTGGACTTTCTTCGTCAATAATCGCCGAAATAAGCATCCTTGCTAGGGTATTTTTTTCATTTTTTGTTGAAGTTTACGCAAAAAATGTCGAAAAAATTGTAATCTTGCTTTTAACGATTATTGAATGTTTTTTGAAACTCGAGCTTTTAATTCTTTTGGTTTATGGATGTAACTGACAGTTTTTTTGAGTAGCAAGTAATTGGTGAAGTATATACTTTCATTTTTAGATGCTTATTTGAGGAAGAAATAGAGTTCATAATTAACTCTTCAACATTGTATATTTTTAGCATCCTGACAAAACAGTTGAAATGATAGCACGATATCTTCAGTCTGGCTTACCGTCTACAGGGCCGAATCGTTTGTTGCCGAAATACTCAATGATGTTAGTTAAGAATTAAATAAGGAAGAGCTATTTAGAGATTTATCTACTTTATACATTATTTTCTGTTGCGTGTGCAGTTAAATCGTTGATTTCATTCTTCTACATCAGTAGTCTCGAAAGATTTCTCTGCATTATTTTTCAGGAAAGCATATGAATGGTATGAAGAAAACAAAAATACGGGAGAAGTTCATGAACCTTTTTTTAAAGGACATATCATTGCTTTCGCAAAGGTTGTTTTTTTGTTTGGCATTTAAAGAAGTGTTAAAACTCTGCCATTTGCTGAATTTCTAATTTTTCAAGAAAAAATTCCGTTATTTTTTGTTTTTTTGAAGAAAGTAAATGTCATTTCAAACAATTTTTCAGAAGCATAAATTGCAACTTACATCGAAAACGCTCCATCAATTGGTATGTAGATGGACTGAAGAAAGTATAGAAAACAAATTATAAGTACGTACGCGTATGTCATCACTAATTTTTTTGGAAACTGTAACATTTTGTTAAGTTTGATAAATATAATTTTTTCCGGTTCATGCAGTCACACGTTACGGTTATAATTTCAGCCAGGATTTTCATGCTTTTATAAAGTTTGGTGAAACGTACAAAAGGTTTTTCTAGGACATAAGTTCACGAGTTGAGTGCGAAATACTGGACATCTTTCACTAAAATAAACACAGTTGTTTAGTTGATCGTTATTCACTTTCAAAAGGATAAAGTAATAACGCATATGTTCGGACAAGAAAAATGTACAGCTTCCTTTTGTGTTTTTTTACATTTACTTAAGTCATCTCTCCTTATATCATGGAAAACTTTCTCTTGCATCTTTCCTGTTATTATTTTAAGTACAGCAAATTAAAACACATTTTACAATCATATTACAATATTAAGTTGCACAATAAAAGGATTTTTAAAGTCAAAATAAAATACGGAACATCGAAATTTGTGGGAATTTTTGCAAATAGCTAGTGGCATATAGTTGAAAATGTCAGCTGTTAATTATCTGATAGAGAGATACATGATGATCGGATATCAGGCAATCAATGGTTCTCTGTTATACTTTTTTGTCAAACAAGTTCTCAAATTCAAAAATTCAGGTCAGTAAACGAAGTTATGTATTGACAATTCCTCTTAGTTATATCTAATGATTTATTTATTTGGAATCTGTTAAAACTTCATCTCAATTGTTTAAAAAAATAAATATGGAGGATGTTATACATAAATAGATGTACTGGGCAGTTTTTACGGTGAATTTCGCCGTTGTACATATCAATCCGTCAAAATTGATAAGTTATGAAAAAATTTTTTAGAGCAAAAAAAAGATTGAAATTCCGTTTTCATTAACTATTCACGAAAAAGCGGCGTATTTTTTGTTTCTTTCTCTGCGTAAAATGATTTCAGATCGAGAAGTCTTCGATCGACGAACCATTAATTTTTATTCATACCTATGAATGTGATTGTCGAAATGCAATACAAGTCACATTACCCTTCGTAGCTTCACAATATAAATTAGAGCTGTATACATAGGAGAAATGATCTTTCGAGCAAATCACATCAATGCTACCACCAAATTTCGCTTCTGCTCGCTTATTTACAGTACGTTTCGAAGCTGATGAATTATCACTAATGCTCTAAATTTTGTCAAATATTAAAATTGTGAAACTTAATATTTAAACTTAAAAAGTTACTAATATTTTTCCATCTAAAAAAACCGGAAAACTGTACATTGCCTAAAAATTTCATTTCATTTCGGATTGTCTTTTTGGAAGAAATGGAATCAAATTTATTGTGAATTGTACAGAAAGTATTGTTTGTAATAATACCTCAAGCATAACTTTTCTTAGTTCCTCACTGTTACATTTGATGTCCATTCGGGGACGACTCTTCATTATTTTCGATAATGTCGACTTATCGATAATTTGTTTGGTGGAAATTCCTTGAGTTCGTGCTCTTTGATTTGTTGTGACATCTCGTCTTGATGACATTATCAAGTCGGAATCATCTTCCTGAAATTGAATTGAAATAAACAGGTGAGTGATCGAAATGTTCAATTAAAGGTATTGACTTTTATAAAAAAATGGGTTAGTTGTTGTTCGCTAAGTTATGCTTAACAGTATATAATTTATTCATTTATAAGATAACGATTGTACCGCTGAGCCTTGTTTTGTAGAACGTTTTAGAATACGTGATCGTCTACGACTATGCACGTGTGCTGTTGGTACTTCCTCATTTGAAATTTGTTTCTTCTGAAATATACAATAATAAGTAAATGGTTCCTTATTTACTTCTTTTATGCAACTAGTTAACAATGATCGAAATTGAATGAATAATAATTAATTGAACTTTGTAAATGGACAAAATTGAGAAAAAACAAAGTTTGCAGAAGTAGGTCAATTTAAAATTGTCTATTGGTATTATGCGAAAAAATAATGCACTTCGATATGTTTCAACGTTTCTTTAAGAAAAATTCACAAAAAAATAATTGAAAAAAAAAACTGAACGAAAACTTACATGCAACAAAGGAAACAGTAAAATTAAATTTCAAATACGCACAATCAAAAACTGTAAAAACGTCTAGAAGTTAGCAGTGAAATTAAGCTTTACCGCTTTTAGTTTGCCAAGTTGGATTTTTTTACTGATTTTACGATCGTTATTGTTGTCAAATGAGCCATTTGCACAGAGTACTGATGATGCACACAGCGATGATGGTTGACAGTTACAGTTTGATTTTAAATTATTTAGAGAAATTGCAGTTATTGGTATTAGAAGCAGTGTAAAATGAAGTAGCATTGTTGTAACAGCAAATAATAATATCACTTGAAAGGATTTAAATTTTTTCTCGAAATTATTATACTGTTTGTATAGGACAACATAAGTTTGCTCTTTGTACTTTAATTTGGGACAATAACATAAATTATTTGTTGTACTTTAGTTTTACGTTGTAAATTCATTTCTAACAACACAGTATTTCCAACAAGAAATGTTTTGCCGAAATTATAAAATAATTATAGTTGAAATAGAAAAAAGAAATAAACATCTTTACAATTTTTAAAAAAAGAGAAATTAATATTTTCTGAAAGGCAGTTGAAAATTGTATAAATATTTCTGGATATGTTAAAAAGAAAAAAAGTGGAATTGAAATTTAAACTATAGACAACTGTAGACTGATACGCTTGAACTTACTTATTAAAAAAAATGTTTTTCAGAAACATTAAAAAATGATATATATATATATAAAGATGGATCAGTGAGTTTTTTTCTTCGACAGAATTTTACAAATGAAATATTTGAGTAATAAGCAAATTATGTTTATTTTTAATTTTTTCAAATATCGAATAAAAGTGTCAGCTGAAGTTTAAAATTAAAGAAACAAAATAAATCAATTGAAAGTTTGAATAAACAATTAAATTTTTACGGCAAGTCTTATTTTCTGTTTAAAAAGGAATGGGATTTTAATTTTCTCAAAAAATTTTTTTTTCAAAATTTTCCATTTAGTTCAAATTATTCAATTACTACAACATTTTTCGAATGGAAAAAAAACTCTAACTGTTTGAAAATAAAATTAAAGAAAAAAAAAGAGGCCTCAGTGGATGGGTCTCAGAGGATATCTCAGAGGATGAGGATGTAATAAATGCTGATAAAATGATAACGATATGTGTAGGTATGAAAGGAATGATTATAGGGAGGCATTAACTGGATGAAAATGAGGTTACCATTAGTGTCACTGTATGAACCAAACAATGTCACAAATTTTCAACAATTTCACCTATCCATCAATAATCATCGATTTATATTCATTTCTGCATCATTAATTCTCCACTCATTGTCAAAACGATAAAATTAAAAAGATTTTAAAAAAAAAAGCAATAACCTTATTACTTATCACTCTTTTTCTCTCTCTCTCTCTCTCTTACTAAAAAAGTTTTCTCTTTCACAAAATCCTTTTCTGCTTTGTTTTGTTTTTTCATTTTTCTAAATTAATACAACATGGAGTAACATCCTTCATTGGCCTGTATGTTTTGAAAAGTAAAATTTGAAATAAAATATAAATGTTACAGTAAAATTTATTGTGTAAAATAGTACAAAAAAAAACCAAAGAAAATTTATGATAGCACTAAAGGTGATAACTGATCTTATCATATCTTTAATTCAATAACTTATCCATAACTGAAGTTAATTTGTTATGCTCAATAATAAATTTAGGTCAATGATAATTTTTCTTGAAATCAATGATAATTTTTCTTGAACAATTAGTTATAGCCTAATTAAAGGGTATGAACGCTCCACATAATGTCGCAGGTATAAATTTAAAAATTATAATAATTTTAATAAAATGAACAAAATGAGAATGGTAATGAATGCTTATCCGATCAATGACATTTATCGGATAAAAAAAAATTTTCGAAAAATACGTACAACAAAATTTTACCTAAAAAAAATAAAGGAAATAATTAATTAAAATGTTCACATTATTGTTAATGAGAGGAAAATGTTCAGATGGAAATTAATTCTATGTTACATTATTGATAATTTTTACGTTACACTTACGTTTATCATTCATTATCATAAATCAAGGCAAACTTAAGATGAGCTGTCTTATTCTTTTTTTTTCATTTTTATTATTATCTTTCTTTTCTTTCATCTCTCTCATACATTATTGTAAATTTTATTTCGTTTTTTTTTCAGATTTATTTTTAACAAAAGTTTTTGAAAAAAAAAGATTTTCATGCTTTTTTGCTTTTGTGATATAATTGAAAAATAACAAGACTGAAATACGAAAGGAAGTATTGTCTCAAATCTTTTTTATTCAATTAGACAAAAAATAAAAAATTGATTGTCAAATACAATCCTATCTATTACGTTACGTACGTAATCCTAACTACCCGTTATAATAAATAGAAGGAATTTATCAGTTGTTTTTTTTCTTTTTTCTCCTAGCGATTGAAGTTGTTTAAATTTAAGGTAATCATCAGAATTCTGAATATGCATAGGATTCCATAACATTCCATACATTCCATAACATCTCATTTCAACATTATCCAGTGCTTCAGGTAGAATTTTAGCAAATTTAAGTGTAATAAAATTTTATTTTAAAAAAACTTTTTTTTCCGTATAAAACATAAATCAATAAAGTATCATTAATGTAAAAAGAAACAAAGAAGAAAACATAACGAAATACATTTTTTTTTCTTTCACCTAAGAAGAAATATTTAAATTGAATTGGTGATAATTATTGCCGATCGTCTTCTCCTCCTCCTCCTCCTCCTCCCTCTCATACATCGCTGATCGCATGGCAAGAAATCCTTCAGTTGTAAACGCATAGACGGATTGCACATGTAAATGATAATACGAATTGCGCTAGTAAACATGTAAACAAAACTGACTGTATCCGAAAAAACAGTATGAAAAGTACTTGCCATCATTGGATCATTCGGATCACGAAGTATGGAAATTTCTGATCTGAAACAAAATGAAAAAAACAAAAGTATTAATTTTTCAAGCTTACGGATGATTTTTTTTTAAATTTTTTTTAAGTTTTTTAAACTTTAATTTTTTTAGTAAAAAGCAAAAAAAAACGGAAATTAATTTTATATCGTTAAATGTTTTTGTCAAAATTAAAAAAAAATAAAGAAAGAAAAAAAGAAAAGAGAAGAAACGAACCGTTCTAAAATTGTTAATATCAAATGAAGACTATTACTGATCAGATAACTTGTCACAATAGCAAACATCGTACAGACAGCGTGACGTACTGGCGTAGGCATTTTTCGTGACTGTTTTATCAGTCTAACGGATGCTGAAAAAATTATGCGCTAAAGCATCTTTTTCATCATTATCATTAAAAATTTACCTTAAAAAGTGATTTTCTAATTAATTTAAAAATCTGTTTTTTAAATGAAATTTTTTTGTTTCGATGTAAATTTTTGCAAGTTGTCCTATATGAGTGAAATATTTTGTGTTAATTTATATAATAATAAGTTGAATGAGCCTTTCCAAAAGTTTAATTCTTATAAATTATTTTTTTGTATTGTTTAAATTTACCTAACTTTAAATGTAGCCCAATTTTATATGTTTTTAAATTTGGATGATAAATGGTTAGTTGCATAAGAATGTTTTAGGATAGTAATGTTGATTTAATAAGGTTAATTAATATAATTGACAAGATAAGATAGCTTACTTTCATTATTTCTCTGATACAGGAAATTACCATATTCTATGGTGAACTTTGAACCCCATTTAACACATGATGATTTTTGTTTGTGAGTATTTTGATTAGGCTGAACACATGCAGGAAACGGTAGAGGAGGAGCATTTGATTTAAAGAATTGATTTTGATGTTGTTGTAAATGATGATGGTTGAGGGTAAGGTGTGGTAGGTAGTGACCATTCTCCTCATCTCTTTCTATTATATTGTCTATTTGTTCATTCAAATTTTCTTTCAGTAATTTTCGGATAATTATCTGTAAAATTTTTAAATATTTTATAAATACCCCAAAAAAAAATCAATTTTTAGATTTAAATATTTATAGTAAAAAAATTAAAAATGCTAAATGCTAAACATTAAGCATAATATAAACAAACTTGAAGAAGAGCACTTACAAAATTAAATACAACAAGAACGATGAATGGAATAAATGTTTGAGCGATTGATAAGAGATGAAAATCGAAGAAATAATAAACTTTACTTTCGTATACCCAATCAGCTGGTCCGGTACTTTGTGTGCGCAAAAAATCATCACAGTTCGGGAAATGATGTACCTAAAGCGGAAAGTGCATCGATCAGCTATTCTCATCGTTTACGGTACTTAAATTACATATCGTAATTAACTTATAAATTGAAAATTGAAAGGAAAGAAAAAAATTGCCTTTTTTGTTTATTTAATAACAAAACAATAAAGAGGAGGAGGAAAAAAGAACAAAGAGGAAAAAGGTGATAGGATGTGATTTAGTCTTCTGTCACTGATTTCTATAATTTGTTTGATATTAGCATAATTTAGAGTGTAATAAATTTGATAAAGTATAGTTTTGGTTAATTTTGAAAACTTTTAACAGTTAACATATAATTAGATATACAATTAAATACATATTTATAGTATTAAACACATATCTATAATTAAATGTTTAATTTAAAAATTCTATTACAATACCGACAATAACTAATTCATGCCAAAATGTATGAATATATCTGTTCGAAAGTTTGAAAATAAGCTAATTGTGTACTGCAATATGTTAAAGTAATAAAGTATGTGTTGTGAGAATTGGTTTATAAATTATATTTCGTAATTAGAAATATAAAAGTTTCAGATATGCTTTTGCAGTACTTATTTAATTTGTTATAGATTTGCTTGTATGATAATTAATCATATCAATGTGAGATTGGTGATGACAAATATTGAAAAAGGGTCAAATTAAAAAGTAAATGAACCTTTGATAACGATAATTTTGATTGAACAAATTGATAAAGAATTGTAGAAAGAGATTGGTCGGTAGGTTAGATGTATAATTTAAAGATGTAAAATGACGTACTACGATAGCAAACGCTGTTGGCAGACGTAAAATGGTACAAGAAAGCAGCAGAAGAAAGATCGTAATTTGACGACCTCGATTGCTGAACATTTGTTTTAAAAATGTTGTCGTTTGCTGGCCTGATGTCCATACGAAACGTTCTAGCGTCGTCAAAATTAGCAAATATGGAATAGCTAACTGTGTTATTCGACTTATCACAAACGCTGGTACAATGTAAATGTGATATAATTTGAATAAACTCTAAAATTACTGCACAATTAAAGTAATTTACTTTAATTAATTGCTTGATATAATTTACTTTCAATCCGTTATTTGATGGTAATTTAAAAAAAATATTCAAAAAATTAAATTTCCAAAAACATTATCCATTCTTTGTATTAATTAATCAGCGTGCAAAGAAAAATCATAATTAGTAGTTATTTATGCCAAAAAAAAAATTAAATTGCTATTTGAAAATTAAATTGCTAGTAATAATACTAATAAAACATACAGGTGATTTAAGGTAAACAATTGCTGCATCAACTCCAAATAGCATAATATAAAGAATACAAATTAAGGCATCAAGAATTGCCAATACTATAAAAAAAAATATGAAATAAATTAAATTAATTAATTTAATAATTTATGCATAAAAATATTATTTAATTAAAAAATAACAATAATAATACTAAATTAATCAATATTTTGTTTACACAGAGAAATCAATATTTTATCAGATAATATATATGTGTGTATAGATCGATCGAGAGATACCGGTGGGACATTTGGTAGATGTTGGATATGTCCGCGTAATAAATGTATACACTAAAAGTAAATTACCACAAGTACCAAGCCATGCAACAAATGACGCAATCATCAAAAAAATGAAACGTGCCAACGTGTAAAACTCCGACTGAAAAATTATAATAAATATAAAAAATTCAATTGTAGTAAAAATTATCAGTGATAGATTGATTTTTTTTTTATTAATTTTTTTCACCAAAAAAAAAAACAATACTATTTTCTTTTGATTTTTTTAATTAAAAAGAAGAGAAACTAAATTTGGAATATTTTAAAGTATAAAATTTAGTTTTAGTAAAAATTATCAACGATAGATTGATTTTTTTTTATTAATTTTATTAACTTCTTTTTCCAAAAAAAGACAATATTACTTTTTAGATTTGTTGATAAACAAAAAATCAAAGTATAATTTTGTTGTAGTTAGTTTAATAAAACTTAGTAATAATTGCCTAGAATTTGGGGCATTTTAAAGCGATGACTTCCTTATGACTTTTTTAAATTTATCAATTTATTTTTTCATTGATCTTCTGGGAATAAATGGGAAATAAAGAAATTGGAAAGATTTGTTGTAAGGAAGAAATTGAGTGGTAAATTGGCCTGAAATGAATGGTGCGGAAAATAACAACCTAAAAAAAATATTTTTATGTGTGTGGAAATTGCAAAAGAAAAAAAGAGAAAAGCGATAAAGTTTGAGAAAATTTTTGAAATTAAAGCAAAAATAATTTTCAATTGAAAATATTTTATTTGTTGTGCTGCTAATGTGTGGATAGAAATTGTGGCAATATGTAAAAAGATATAGTTATAATAAACTGCTGATAGATATTTGAAAGATTTATTCAACTAAAGAAGTTTTAAAACTATTTGCAATGAAATATTGTGAAAGAGTTAGATGAAAAAAAAGTGACATCTTAATTAATATTCCATTATTTGAATTTTCTATCGGAAATGAACGACGTATGATAATTGTGAAAAAAAAAAGATAAGTGTCTTTTGTTTTTTGCAAGATAATTAATTGTTCAAAATTTTAAGATTTTCCAAATTCCAAAAATTTCAAAAATGAACTGCGAAAGATAAACTTACATCACCGCATTGCTCTGATTTCTCTACTTCAGTCCCATAACTATCCATCGGCGTTACTGTCGCATTTCCCATCAAACTTTCCATTGGTTCTCAAATGCTAGAATATAATTCAAAATTGTTTCATAATTGTTTTAATCTTAAAATATTAAAATTAAATTAAAAGTTTGCGCAGATATGATCATTACAGGTGAGCAAAAGGACAAGAAACTTTTTTAATTTTACCAACCAAATTTCAAATTTAAATTACTGATTCAAAAGCATTCTTCTATTGCTATCACTTTATCCTTGTATTATTTGTTCAGAAAGGAAAATTAAAATAATTTCACTCATTTTTTTAATTTCAAATTTTTTATACTTAATTTTCTACATGCCGCAATGCATATGCACATATAGTGATAATTTTTTCTGAAACCATACTGTACGTGTTATAAATTTTGCATTTAAAAATTTAAATAATTTTTTTTGCTTTAAATTTCCTCGCAGAAATTTGTTTACCTGATATACCTAATAAAGGTACCTAGTACTATTTTACATATTCAAAACAAGAAAGGCTAATCAAGAAAAACCTTAAATTATATATTTTCAAATTATGAACTATAACTTTTAAATGTATTGATATTTAAGAAAAGTAATGCATAAATTCTTTCAAAAAATTTTATGTATGAAGAGAATAAAAATAAAAATGCCATAGAATATCTCGTTTGTTTAAATTACCTTTTTTTACGATAATAATGTTATACATTGATATTTAGCCCATAATTTATATTCATTACATATGCAGCAATTTAGCTATAATCTCCTAATTAAGCATAACTTAAAAGAAATAATGCTTATATAAATTTCTTAAGTTATGCAGTGTTGAAGATTATGGTGGAAATGGAGTAATACTAAACCGAAACTTTCCATAATTTACCCGTTAGCTTATTAAAGTTTAAAATAATTTAGCTTTTATTTATCATAGAAATTTTTTTCCATCAAAGCATTCAGTGAAATATGCAACGATCGAGTAAATTAATTAAAACGAAACATTCTGATAGATAGTAAAAATAATTTATTTACTTTACTACTTTATTTCTACGACATATCAGCGAATTCATCGTAGGAGTAATTTGAATTTAAATATCGTATATTGAATATCGAATTTGAATATAGTAATTTGAATATCAGCGGATTTAGAGTTAGAGTGAGCTACACAGAGCTAAGAATATCGCTCAGAGAAGTGATTAGCTGCTAATGTTTGATATTTAAAATATTCAAAAATAAATTAAATTATAAGATATTAGCATTCTCTCTTTGAAGGAATCGGACAAATGAAAATAAATACTTCTTGTAATATAATTATTTTTACATTTTGCAATTTTTCTTTTGGATAAAATGAAAGAATAAAAAAAATTTTATTTGAAATGAAAAAATTGTTTTAAAATAATTTTTGTTAAAAAAAAATAATTTTTTTGCGGATTTTTATTGTTAATCTCTTCATTGTTATAATAGTGAATTTTCTTTTTTTTCTTGCAGTATTTTACATTTACCTTGATGACGTCAACTTATCACAATACCTGTAATGTCCGACCACTTTACATCTCACTTCCTTTTCATTGAAGTTTTTAATTTTGTAAGAGATAATTTTAAGCATAACACTCATTAATGTTAATCTGACAAATTATTTTTGTAATTAAAATTTTACACAGTTGAAAAATTGAATTTGTACTATTCCACTATCGTCAGCAATTTTTTTCTTCAAATTGGCTAATTTGATAAAGCGAAATTGGCAGTGGCATTTATCAAATATTTCTTGCTCTCTCTCTCTCCCTCTCTCTCTCTCTATTATCTCTCTATAACTATAAAACATCTCTCTATTACTGTGATAATTTTGAAATTAAAGAGAATTTTGTTGCAAAACAATTAATAACTTATTATTTTCAGACTTTTTCTACTAATACAATAAAAAAAAATAAGTTATGAAATTTTAATTTCATCCTTTCTAACTTTGCTTCTTTTTCAGAAAATAAAAGAATGAATTGGAGAAAAAATAATGAATTTTTTTCTCCTTTAATTTTCATTACTCTTTAATTTAACAAAGCTTTTAAATTAGCAAGTGAAGAAATCATTGAGATAATTAATTAACGATTAGAAACATTTAATAGTTAGTTGTTTCACATGTACTTCATAAATTCACTAAAACATTTTTAGAAGATGGAAAAAAGATGGAAGAAGTTAGAGAGAGAGGGAGAGAGAGGGATAAAGAGAAAGACATTATACTAAGCGTTGCTAGAAGGAATAATCAATCCACAATTATGAAACACGACATTCTCGTGATTATTCCACGTTATTTAATAATCTCTCAATGATTAATGACATTACTTATGTGCGTGTAATATGCTATTTTCATTTTCAATCAACGTATTGGTTTTACGTAAAAATTCCTAAACTTAAACGTAACATAGCAATGGCAAATGTCAAACGTAATATGCTAATAGGACGAATAAAATGTAAAATTGATTGATATTAAATGAAACATTAAATGTTATATGCATTTGCTTTTAATACAATTATTTTTTATAAAATATAATAAATTACAGTAATTCCTTGTGAAATACTTAAATTAAAGAAAGAAAAAAGTTGAAAGTAGAAAATAGTGCTATTAGTAAAATTTAACAAATTCCTCAATAAAATATTTTGCTAAATTATAACTCACTTCTAACTATTTTACACTATAATCAATAACTTACTTATTATTATAGGCGATAAATTAATGAGCTATAATTGTTTACCTATCTGCTCATATGCAATAACACCTTAATGAGAAATTTTCAAACAAAAAAAACGTGGGAGGGAGAGAGAGAGAGAGAGAGGAGGAAAGCAGAAGGAATGATATTCATAGTAGTAAACCTAAATATGCAAAATAACCACAATTTCTATTGCTACACGAAGAGTGCTAATAGTTGGGGGATAATTCTCGAGTGGGAGGATTAGATCGATTTTAACTTTTAGATTGTTTATAGAATTTTATTCACTTCGTTGATCTTAGACGACTAAGAGGAGGACGAAATAAAAGAAACTACTCTAATATGCAGCATATGATGTTTTTAAAGACATAAAAAAAAAGGAAAAAAAAAAGCATCAAATAGGAGAAGGCAAATTGGAATTAAAAAAAAAAGTGCACGAAATGTATTGAAAAAGTTTGCAGGAAATGATAAAAATAAAAGAGTGTTGTTTAAAAGGTTTTAAAATTAAAATGAAAATAATGGAAAGAACAAAAAAAGGAAAGCTAAAATAAATTGCTCCCGATGAAATAGTAGAGGAAAGATAGAGAAAGAGGAAGAAATTGAAATGAAATGAAGTAAAATGAGAAGTAGACGAATGACCGGAAAAAAGAAAAATAAAAGTTAAGCAAAGAGAAAAATAAAAGTTTAGCGGAAAATTTGTCGAAAGTAAATTTGAAGAAAATAAACAAGTCGTTCGTTTATCAAGTAATTCAAAAAAAAGGAAGAATTTAAGAGCATTTTTTGTTTCAAAAAAAAAAAATTAAGAAAAGAATGAAATGAAAATGCTAGTAGTTTTATTTCTTAAAAAGAAATGCAATTGAAAAGAAATTGAAAAATCGTGTATTTTCCTTCCTCATTTTTTTAGTGAACAAAATGAGAGAAAATTTACCTTTTAATCGATGTTTTCATCACGTTTTACGCAAATGGATAAGATTAATTTTAAAAATTTTTAAAATGTTTTTGAGAAGCTTTCTTTGTATGAGAGAAATTTTATGATCAATAATTAACTTGCAAAACTTAACAAAAGCTACCAATTTCACAAATAATTTCAAAACTGAGGAATGTTGAATGTTAACTAAGTACTTTGTACATTGCCGCTACACGAAGTTTAAACCAATAGGAATACATACACATATGAATTTCGATTAATTTTAAATAATATCAATCGAATTAGGAAATTTTTATATCACTTTAACTAGCAAAAGCGTTTGCATTATAATTTTTGGCAAAAGATTTGAAAGATAAAAATCGTAGCGTGAAAAACTGAACGTGTAATTCGCGTTTAAAACTGAACGTGCAACATTTTTTTTTTCGAAACAATTAAAGTAGACGTAGTTGAAAGGAAAGAAGTTAATGATCTGAAAGTAAAGGATATCTGTGAAGCGTTAACTTAAAAATAAATATAAGTTGATTTAGCTGCTTCAAATGAGAGTTAAATAATGAAAAGTCTTACTTCACTCTCTCTCTCTCTCTCTCCTTCGTGGGATTGTTATTGGGATAATTGTCAGTATTAATTATTTCCATTGCAAGATGTTAGATAAGCATATGCAGATTTTCTTATTTTCATGAATTTAATTAGTAAATCATTGAAAAAAAAATCTAATAGAAGTGAGAAACTCTTTGAATTAAATTTTATGAACAATTTGAAAAATGGCGCAAAAGTTTATTTTATCAAAAAATGATGATTTTGCAAGTTGGAACAAAATTATTTTTCGATTCCTTAGATTTTAGTGCGTTCATCTAAACTTGGGTTTGTTAAAATTGTTTAGAAATGCGACACTGATCTGATTCGTTTGTAAGTAAGCCAGAAACCGTTAGCAGATGAGAAACAAATTTAAACTTATCTTTTCTCTCATAATGCAACACCGAACCGACCTTTTATGTATTTTATTAAATTTAACAAAACTCTTGTCAGACATTGTATGAAAAATTTGCATTTTTATTTAAAATAAGTAAAATAGAACAGAGAGATTCGCTATACTACCAAATCCATCAAATATTATTCTTTATTTATAATCATCAAAAAAAAAATAAATGTAAATATCATCGTAAGTGGGAAGCAAACTCCCAAAACATTAACTAATATTTCAGAAACTTGAAATAGAATTTTTGCATTGAGCACATGAGAAATTAACCTGCGTGATGTTAAGTGAAGTAATTTGATAAGCAAGAAGAAACTAAATTTATTTGTTTTCTTTTAGGAATTTCAAAACACCACAACATCCATTTATTGGATTACAAAAGCAGTGGAAAAGCTAAGATTATCAGAGCACTCGTTAACACGTCATACATTGCATACTTCCCTATCTGTCACTTTCGACCACCGCTCCATAGAACGCTTTATTTCTTTGATTGCATCACACATCAGTATGTTATTATTGGACAAGAATTTAAAGTACCATTTTCTA
>JABVXW010000514.1:0-31712 GCA_013365375.1 Litomosoides brasiliensis | reverse complement strand
TATTATTATTATTATTATTATTATTATTATTATTATTATTATTATTATTATTATTATTATTATTATTGCAACAAAAGTGTTTTTTAATTTAGCAAATTAGGAGAGTATTCATTCATTCATTCATTTCTTAAATGATAAATTAATCAATGCAATTTATCATTTCCACAAAAAAAAACACATTAACACTTAAATAATCCTGGAAGAATTATAATAAACAAGCAAATAAACAACTTAAATTTTACTATAAAATTTAAAATTTGAAGTAAACATTAAAAAAAGAGAGAGAAAAACGAGGTTATTTAAAAGAGGAGGGAATGATTGGTAAGAAATGAACAGTTTTAAAATCGTTAAATGTTTAATAATGCAGGACGATGAGAACGGAAGTCGTAGTAGTAGTAGTAGTAGTGATTGGTTGATGATAATTGTGGTCAGTAAAATGTTGGTTATTCGATTGGGAATGTGTAAAACAGTTTGATGAGATGATCATTGAAATGATAGGTAGGGGTTGAGATGGAATGAAATTGAATGGTATCGGATCGGACGACAACAACAACATTCGTAAATTTATTTCAAAAATTTTTCTTCTTTTATTATTAACATTATCATACTATCACCTACCTACCACATACAACTTTTCACATTTTACTTAAAATTAATGAATCTACAACACTCTTTTAACATTCATCAATCGTTCAATTTACTTCTTCTCTCTCTCTCTTTCTCTTTCTCTCTCTCTCTCTCTATCACTCTTTTTTATCTTTCGCATTTTAATTCATTTATCATTTATTTCACTGGCAGTTAGTTATACCACTCTATCATTATCACTGTGATATTTTTCAATCAAACACATCCTGTAATTCTTTTCTTTCATCCTCTTATTTTCAAACATTTATTCTTACACCTCTAACATTTAATTAATGTTAAAAGTGGCAATTTAAATTGTTTTGATAAAAAATTTAAACAATATTTTTGTTAAAAAAAAGTCATTTTTACATTTATTTCCCTTCTTTAATTTTATGCAAATTTTATGCAAATTTTTATGCGAACTAAGTAATTTTTGATTGCTTAACTTCTAACAAATATAAAACATAAAATAAATTATTCGATAAAAAAATAATTGAAATAAATAAAAAAAACTGAAATTGTTTAATTAATAAGGAAAAATAATCGAATATTATTTCACATAACAAATTATTTCAAATAAAAATAAAATAGTCCATTAATTAATTAATTAATTGGTAAGATAAGTGTAATTGTGTCACAAATTACAAGAACATAATATATTGGATACGCCTGGAAGATACGTAATCGGATATGCCTTGCATATTTCACCAATAAACACATACGTAAAATCACGTCTGCAAGAAAAAAAAGATCTATTCGGTAGAAATCAAACAATCCGATGATTATCACTCTTTTCCTTGCAATGCTTAGAAGCAACAGATAAAAGCTCTTTCTAAATCTTTCCAATAACTCATTTTTACTTAAATAATTTCAAAAAAAGTATTTAGAAATTAATCGAATTGGAAGATACTACTAATGTTTGCTTAATTTCTTTAATTTAATTATTATCACATTATCTCAAAATTCCAAAATTTCATTGAAAAAAGAAAAACACAAAATTAGAACTGTTTTGTTTTTTTTTTTAAATTTTGCTCCGATTAAATTAATTAAATCAACTAAACTCTCTTTGACTAAAATTTGTGGTAGAAATAAAAGAATTAGTTAAAATTATCATTATTACTTATCACTACTACTATCATCCCCAAATGAAAAGTTCAATTGAATGATAAATAAATTGTTGTGGGAAGAAAAGATTAAATTATTAAATTTGTAGCATTTATTAATTGCTATGAATGATTATTGTTGAAATTTGAAATTAAAAGAAAATACGTGAAAAATTTGCATACCTTTTCAAGGTTATTTAAATTATTTAAAAATAAATGATATTTTGGCGGTATTCTTTTTTCGCTCTTTTAAAATTACAATTCTTAATTTACAGAGATGTGTGATGAGTTGCACTGTCAACGCTATCGCCACAATGATTACAGCACACGCCAACATCTTAAACGGATAGTTATTTTCCTACTACACAACCGGATGAAATGAAATATCGAATTGTTTGTCAACTAATTAGTTAATTAATTCAAACAAACATTAATTAATAAAAAAAAAGAGCAATGTAAAATAAAAAGTTTAAGGAAAAAAAATGCAATATTGTATGTCTCAGTTTTTTTTACCGTTGGATCGATTGGAATAATTACTGCATAAACATCGTTACGCATCTTTCAGCATCCGATAAAACGTCAGGCACTAAACGACTGTTTTACGTCTTTCACTGATCACAACAACAATGATCAATGGGTTTTATAGATTTTCATTACTTTTTTTTTAAAAAAAAATATAAAATAATTAAAACAGCGGAAAAAAAACGAAGGAACTGAAAAAGCATTATTTGGTAATATTCAAGAAATTATTCTAAGAAAAAGATTTTGTGAAATGATTTTTGAGAAATAATTCCTACGTTTTGTAAATAATATATTTCCTTTTTTTTTTAATATTTTTTTTCTGATAGTGAAATTCTTCACGAAGATAGAATGATGCAAAATCCATACACTGAAATTGATGGAAAAAAGTAAGTTAACGTGAAGTGATAGACGTAAAGTGATAGTGTGAATTACTAAATTATAATAAAGGTATAAATTTATGCTATACACCTTGTGATAAACGTGAAATCACGTAGATGGGACCGTTAATAATGATATATCTAAATGACAGTTGGCAGTTAAATTTCATTGTCCGTCGCAATTTCGTATTTTATTTTTTACAATTTAAATTACTTCTAAATTAACTATTTGCTTGCTGTAATTTTACCACAAATAATTAGCAATAGCAGCAACAACAAAAAATTTTCCGCTAATTAATTAGCTTAGCTTTAGTCGTACTTCCACACATATTCAACTATTAAATTAATTAAAATGAAATGAAATTAGCAAATTGCATGCGTAATTTTACAGTGTGTGATTCAGCGCATTAGACAGGATCTTCTCTTCCTGATCCAATTAATTTCAATAATTAATTTTAAATCATTGAAACAAATCAATCTAGTAAAAATTAAAATATTGATTTAATATCTTTAATTGTTGAATTTTTCGAGTTATCGAGATTGGCAAATGATTGGTAATTGACGATCGAATCGCAATTAAATATAAAAAATTGATTGTAAATTTAATTTCAAGGAAAATCATGTTATCGAGCAATGTCGTCAATTTTCAAAAAAACAAAAAAAAAACCATTACTCATTCTGTGAAAAAGGAAACACTTAAAATTTGAAATTCAAGAAATTTTATATTTTAATACAAAAAGTAAAAATTACAATACATTGAAAGAGACAATGAACGAGGAGAAAAAAGAAACGTTACATTAATGATAATTTCTGAATACATCCAAAGAATTGAATACTCAAAAAAATTAATTGTAAATTTAATTTTAATTCATCCTTTTGAAAAAAAAAAGTCACATTGCTGAATAATTTTTCATAAATTACTTAAATTATATTTCAAATTTCCAAATTTAACTATTTCAATAAATTTTTTCACTTTTTTCCTCTACTTTTTTTTTCGTTGAATAATTAATAAAAGAAAAATTAGCATTATCTAATTGATAAAATTTATTATTACATTATGTTTAATTTCCTTTTTTGTCATATTTCAAAATTCAAAATTTTTTTGCTTCAAAATTTTATTTCAAAATGAAAATTTAGTGAAATGAAAGAAAGAAAAAAAAGGTAAACGATTATGAATTATTATTATTATTCCATTCGTGACAAAACCAATGTCGCGGTATGCAAAAGTCAAGGACGGAATTGTGAAAGTACGGGTCGCATCGTTGTCGTGCGTACCACTCCTGGCTGTACAACGCTACAAACATTCCGGTACCAATTAATAAATTCACGTACATCGCTATATTCCAAACTGTTTTCGAAGTGATAAATTGTGATATGAGATAGAAAATTCCTGTAAAATGTTTTAATTTAGTTAATTGGCCTAATTTTTACATTTTAATAAAGATCATCAACAATCTTCTTCCTCTTCTCTCCCACTTCAAATTTATTTCATTTCTTTGAAAAATCAATATAATATCATTTCAATGCATTCATTTAAATTATTTATTATTATTATTTTAATAATTTATTATTATTATTTTTAGATCATATCACATTCAATAAAATTTTCTTATTCTAGAATTTTTGAAGAGAAAGAGAGAGAGAGAGAGAGGAAAATAATAATAATTTATTTCACTCTTTTTTTTTACTTTACTTGAATTTTTTTTTTAAAATGATTATTATAACTGTAAATGGTATATATTATAGTGTTTGTTATTGTTTTTCTTTTTCAAGAGAAAGAGAGAGAGAGAGAGGGAGAGAGGAAGATAATAATAATTTATTTCACTCTTTTTTTTATTTTATTTGAATTTTTTTTTGTTGAAATAATTATTATAACTGTAAGTGGTATATATTATAGTGTTTGTTAGATTGTTTTTCTTTTTCGTTTCATTTAATCAAACATACTGAATGATAAATTAACAAGAGTTTTCAATTGTTAAATTTTTTTCTTCAAAAAAAAATTAGGTTAATTACCACCAAAAATGAAATACAAGGTGAATATAATCGGATAGAACATCCTCAAAGCCATTCCGAACCAGTACTCATGAAAGAAAGATGAAAAGAAAAATACCATCGTTTGAGCAACAAAAAGACCTTTCTTTCCACCAATTAACTGTAAAACGATTAAATTAAAATTTTAAAATTCATCTCTTCCTCATTTCAATGCTAAATTATCCAACACAAAGGTGAAGCTTCCTTCGTTTTTTTTTGCTAATTGTTGATAACCTGTGAAATATCTCTGTAGATATAAGCATAAAGCCATTCGTGTACCACTAAATTCCATGAACGATAATATTCAGCCATTGATTTTGAACTCCACCAATTCTAAATTTTCATATTTTAAAACTGATAACTTATCATCATCAAAACAAAAAAAAAAGAAATGGAGAATTTTCCTTTGATAAAATATTTTTTAAAAAAATTTTCATTTTCTTACAACTGATATTAGCAATTTATTAACTTGGATAATTATCATTAAATACTTTTAATATTTTCCAAATTAATGATTCGTTGCAGTTTCAAATAATTTTGCCATTTTTCACAAATTGATAATTTTGATTAATTGATAAAAACATTTAAAATAAAAAAAAAAGAAACTTATTTGGTACCAAATAAAATTGTCGATCTGAGTAACGCAATAATTCTGCAAACATATTTAACCAGCAATGTAGTAGGCCATAAAATAGTAGTAGTAAGCATAGTGCGCCAGCTATTATCGAAGTGAATATGCTACTTAGTACTGTTGAAAATTCAACGATCGTCAAATTTACATTTTCAACTTGTGGCAGTATCATCTAAAACTTCCCTTCGAATGTTTAAAAACTAATTTTGAAAAGTTTGATTCAATGATTATATGATAGTAGAAGATAGTATGATAATGATAGTATAGTATGATAATTAGTATGATAATGATAATTATGATATTATATGATAGAAGTTAAAAACGTAGTTATATTTAAGTAAAAATGAAAAAAAAAAGTTGAAAGTGAAAAACTTAACTTACTTGTATAAAAATAAGATCCACGCAATAAATGATAATGATAATCTCTTGTGCATAATTCCTTACAGTACGCCAGTTGCAATTTGAATTTCTAAATCATTCGACTGAAAATTAACTATGCTCCTTTGCATAACAATCAATAAAGCAATACGAAGAAGGCAAAACTGATAAGAGCGGTTAAGATGAAATGAATGATAAGAGTGAAAAAAACAAAGTTAAAATGATAAACCTCGGATAGGATTGACGAAAGACTAGCGATGGACAGAAGAAGAAATAGACGTATTGTTCAAGCGTTGGAAATTTCTCCGTAGTTTCATCATACTAATTCGAAAAAAGAAATAAAAAAGAGAGAGAAAGAGAAAATTTTTAAAAAATTAAAAAATTTTTTATTACTAAAAAAACTTCTAATCATATATTAATCAAAGAATACATATATAAATTCTAAAATATGAAGTAACTTTTAGTGATATTACTATCAAGAAATAAGTATGTGATGTAATTATAAACTAATTAATTAATTAATTAGCATCCTAATTATGAAATCAGTAGTAGTTACTAGAATCATTGATAGTTATTGTTGTGAAAACTTTTCAAATAAAAATTATCAAGTTAATTAATACCTCGAGATCATCGGTTTTTTTACCTGCTTCAATTTTCAAACGAACTGCTAATGAATATGCTTCACGTACAAACGAATAAATTTTCATCGAAATACGTGTCTGAAATAAAATTTAAAGTTTACTTTTCTTTGGCAAAAAAAGGAATTAGTATAAAGTAACTATATCATTCATTAAATTATATCCGATCTTATTTGTATAATTAATTTTATCACTGATATGATATAACATTTATCCTTACACTTTCACAGGTAACAATAAAGGTACACGCACACTCCAGTTGCATGATCAGCGTAAAACGTATGGAACAATAGAATAATCCCAACAAATATAAAATATAAAATGAAAGTAAAATGATAAAATCTGTCAAACATTCCTAAAATACATTATAATTAGTAAATTTAAAATCAATTCCATTCAATTATTTATGAATTTTTTAACTTAAAATGTTTTATTCTTTTACTTTAAATTAGCTTAAAAAAGCAACAACAAACATTTTTCACGTCAAAAAATTTACGTTTAATTAATTAACTACCTCTTTGTACGGTACTTTACTCCAAAATCGTAAGGTATAATAAATGACCAGCGTACTACTCGCTAATAAACTCCAAAATACTAATGTTATCGGTAATTTATTGAAATTCCATTTTATCAGCCATAAGTGATGCATTGGACTGGAAGTGAAATAATTTCTTTGATATTGATTAATTAGGAATTAATCAGTAAATTAGGATGATTACTATTTTAGGATGAGTAAGTAAATTGGGATGAAGCCAGATTTTTTTGATTAATTCAACCAACACTAATATCATCCTAATTAGAAGTACTAAAATAATAGTTTAACGCAAAAAAAAGAACAATAACGTCAATTACGTTTAAAACTACGTATAGGATGAGTAAGTAAATTGGGATGAAATCAGATTTTTTTGATTAATTCAACCAACACTAATATCATCCTAATTAGAAGTACTGAAATAAAAGTTTAACGCAAAAAAAAGAACAATAACGTCAATTACGTCTTAAATTACGTAATGAACATACTTTCCGTGATATATGCAATCTTCGAGAACTGTCTTCAGGAATAGCAAGAAAAATATCGCACAAAAAAAATTCCTCAGTGATGACAAATCTGTTTGAGAAAAAAGTGTACTGAAAATATTGAAATGTGTAAAATAATTTAAATTTTAGATAATTTATTGAAAAAAAAATAAAACATTAAAGCTGACGTCATCAAATAATTTAAAATGCAACAATTATTTTATAAAATTACCATTTTAATTATTAATTCAAAATTTATTTCAATAAAAATTTTTAACAACAAAAAAAACGAATTACGTTAGCAGAGATGAACGTTCCTGAAATTCTTTTGCTCTAAACTGTTTATTTGTCGGCTGCTTTTCTGGCAATTTCCGTTCTTTCTCCAAATTCATTTGATAATATTTTCGTTAAATTTTCTAAAATTATAAGTAATAATTTAAATAAATTTAAAGAGAACGTTTAATTACTTTTAATAATAAAACAACAAAAAGAAAAAAAACCAAATAATAAATATTTGATTACAATAATAATAGATAAATGATAATTGAAGTTCACACATGAAAACATCTTACACAAATACCTTCTATCTTTCTTCTATCTTTGTTACAAAGAAAGAAAAGGGAGGGAGGGAGAGAGAAAGAGAGAGAGAGAGAGAGAGAGAGAGAGAGAGAGAGATTAAATGGGTCAAGTAGGATCACAGAGCACGACCGTCCTCTATTTCACATTTGTTGCGAACAGTGATTTTACACTGATTTGAAAAATTATCATTTTAAAAATTGTAAAATTTAATGAATTTATAACTTACACGAATTTAAAACACTCAATGATCTATTAATGTTATTAAATTAAACGAATTTTAAACAACCAGTTCTTCCAAAGCAACACATATATGGATAATTTTCATCTTTTTGATGACATATGTCATCAACAAATTTTATTAATTAATTAAAAACATTTCAATCACACTTAATTATTTCAGTTTATAAATAAATAAAAACAATTTAGATAGGAATTTCTTTTTTTCAAAATTTAAAATTATCTTATAAACATGAAGAAAACAACAAACAAAAAAAAATGTTTAAATTATAAAAGTATTTGTTGTGAGTTAAAAAAAAAATTATCAAATTATTTAACAGTTATATTTCGGAAGTTTGCTTGTTCAGAATGCAAATGATATGATCAATTACCATTTGCAGTTGAGCTTTAATTTCACCTAAAATAATACGTAATTATTTTATTTGTAATAAATTTTAACATATATTATTCGTTAAAATTTTATTATTTAATTATTAATGAATAAAATTAATTTTTTGTCTATGATTTTTGATTTTTAAAGCTTACTTATTCCTAAATTTAAACTTTTGTTTTTTTTGTTACATTGATATTTGCTAGTGAAGAAAAAAAGTCTGATCAAATCCTACCACCTCATAAGGTCACACTGCCACTATTAACTTCCATTCTCACCTGCACTCCTACAACCACAAACAGTTCTCAACTATCAATCAATCAAAACTACCGATTGCATTATTGATATGTCACATTGACTGATAAGATAATCCGATAATGCGCTTGGGCGGAAACATCTCCATGAGGCGATTAACATTCATAAAATCATTCAACTATGACATTACAGCAAAGGTCAAAAAATACGTTAAAACAAAATATTAAGTAAAAATCATCCACATTACTCTTCATTGCATTAATTTATTTAAATTCAAATTAAATTCATTTATTTAAAATTATTGCTTGAAATTATTTGTTCAAATTGTGATCTCATAAAATTTACAACACTTTAACACACCGACTACTTCAATTTCTTGTTTACCGCTTCGATCGGATACATTTGTACAGCGTTGTTTTCTTGCTTCTCAACTTCTTCTTGTAAAAAAATTAATTTCATAAATGAAATCGATCAATGATGTAGCATATGAGTGAATAAAAAAGAAAAGAAAAAAAAATATGCAAATAATAAAAATAAAATTTTTTTGAAAAAAAAAAGTTTTAAAAGAAATATCCGATGAATTATTATTGAATTCTTTAATATTAAAAGCCAAAAAAGCGGTTGCAGTCATCTCCAACTACACTGTAATAGTTTATTTAATTTTTGCAGTAAATATTTTATAAATTTTTTTTTTCATTTAATAAATTTTCATTCTATTTATGCAACAACAACAACAACAACAACAACAACAACAACAACAACAACAACAACAACAACAGCAAAATCAAATAATCTTGCGTTTTTTTTTTAATTTTTTACGTTTCAACAAATTACTTATTTAAATTATTTCAGAAATAAATTTCAAGAAAGATGGAATCAATGCTTTTGCTAGCAATTATAATCAAAATTTTATTTATATGCCTACAAATTTCCACTTTTACTGGAATGACTCTACCATTCATTACGACATGTTGCAGGAAAAGATTGTCGGTAGAGAGTGACATAGATGTAAGAGAAATTAAAATTATTTTAAATCTTTCTATCTCTTCCTACGCATCACTTCTCATCGCTTGCAACATTAATGCGCAATTGGTACAGGCTGTCATTTTACGCCTAAAATAAGTTGCACAGTAATGATTCAATAAATTTCATGCACTGTTACTAACTTATCGCTCTCCTAAAATCTAAAATGAATTTGGCGTAAATTGATTTATCGTTCATCTAATACTTTAAAGTTATTTCTAAAATACCTTATTACTAAAAATATCTTTTGTTAAGTTTAAATCTAATGCTGCAAATTTATTTCTTTTTTTTGAGAAAAAAGAAAAGAATTACAATAAAAAAAAAAACTTATCTCACATATATTTAATTAACTTTCAAAATTCTCAAACTTCTTGGTACTAAATTAAAATGTAGGTGTAATTTATTTTTTGCTAAGGAAAAAATAATTAATTTTTAGCATAATTTGAAACCTAAAGTATCTAAAGAAGTTATGAATACACCTGAGCAAAGGAATGCAATTAAAAAAATCAAAGAAGGTTAGCACAGCTATTTGTTAAAAATTTTTATTTAAAAATATTAATTTTAAAACATTCATTTATACTTTAAGCGATTCAGTTTTTTAGGTCAAGTGAGCCTTGGCTTTTTTAGGTCAAATGACTGCAGCAAATGAGGATGAAACAGTAGATGACGCAATAAGTAATTGGGGAGCTGTGCAAAAAATGGAACGGAAAGCTTAAATGTACGTGCGTATTTCAAAAATAAACAAATAAACAACCAAACAATCAAACAAGCAATAATATTCGATATTATTGAAAGTGAAAATACTTGTCAATTTAATGTTAACACTTTCTTTTCACTCTTCCATTTCTAAACTTTTAAATAATTAAAAATTTTATTATCTCAAAAATAACATTTAGCAACAAAAAATGAAGTTAAAATGGAACATATTAATATTAAAGTTAATAGAACAAAATAACTCCAATTATTTTTAAAATATTAGAGTTAATAAAACAAAATAATTGGAATTATTTTATACATTTCCAACTTTTTATTGAAAAAAATTCATTTTTGATTATTATTATTATTATCAACTACTGTCTCTGAACAAATGTAAAAAAGTAAAATATGCTAAATTGAAAAATTACATTAACAGTTATCAAGCGCATCATCCACCTAAAATAATTTTTTCCTTTTTTTTCTTTGGATGATAGCCAAAAATGTAACTAATAATTGCTGAAAATTTATTTTATACACTTGAATTAATATTTAAATGTGTGTAACAATAATTTCTCAACTATTATTTCAATTTTTGTAAATTACAATTCTTCAATAGTATCTTTTATCCACCTCAAATCATCCTAATTAAACTCTCGGTGGTGATAATTTATTTGATAAACGATAAATGATAAAAATGACCGTAATCCGTTATTTCTATCATTTCATAAAACTGATCTCGAAGCGAATTTCTGAATGCGCGAAAATCTGCTCCCCTGGCTTGCTCATTCATCATTTTCGGATTGTAGCAGTCTGGTGATGCGTGAAGTGAGCCTATCACATAGGTAGTGTGAAGTGTATCAACGTGATCTTTAGCGTAGGTGTCGGTGCTTTCTTTGATTGAAGTGATCTGCTTATTAATTTTGACGGTAGCAGTAACTGATCTTGCGGAATTCCTCGAACTGTTCCTCATCGAAATGACGAGGAACAGTTCGAGAAATTCCGCAAGATTTAAGTAGCATTACTAGCATCGTAAATAGCATTACTTAAATCCGTCGATATCATTGATATGCGTGTAGGATGATAAATGATAATTGCTAGCATTTTCTATTTATTAGTGTAGCATCTTTCCCTCTCTATGATTCATATCTTTCAATCATTGCTACGACCTGATAAATCCATAATCGATCTTATGATATTTGGGACCTGTCCATTTGTTTAGCAGTAATTTTCAATCAGACTAAGTAAATAATTTTCATTTCTTTTTAAGGTTACTAAAAGTAGGAAAATTTTCTCAATTTTCTGAAAAGTAGGAAAATTTTTGATGTTTTAAGATTATACTCTTGATGCTCACTATCGAAAGCTTACTCAAGTAGCTGTAGAGTTTCTACCGTTTGTATTTTACAATTTTTAAGTCTTGAGATGACTTACTTCAGAATTTGAAGAATATTTGGTTTGAATCGGATCACATTGAGTCATATCATCGACTAATTCTTTTATCAAATCTGGAAGATGGTGAGCAAAAAAGTAAGTGTAGTGTTTTTCAATATGCTTTGAAAAAAAAAGTGGCATTATAAAGTTCTCATCCTGGCCTTTATTTCAGTGCTTTTTTTTCACCTTAATCTCATTCATTGACGACTAAATGATATTTGCTATTTCATTCCGTGTTCTTTTTCTGGATAACTTAAACAGTTTATTTTCAGAAGAAAAAAAATTTGGTCAAGTTTTTTCTTTTTTGACTACATGAAAGTTTTTTTTCAAATCGGAAACTGAAAAAAAGTGGAATATTTGTTTGAAGTGAACTGAAAGTGAAGTACGTTGTAAACTGTCCAGCACTGCACATTTCACGAATAATCATTTTAAAATAAAGCATTATCTATGCGAAACAAACAGGTAAAAAGAAAACAATTAACAAAGCGAAGAAAATTGCTATATGGAAGCGAGTGCTTAAGATCCATTTGGAAGTTCCGTGAATTCTAAATTCGTTTATCGATTGGAATATCAGACGTTTATTTGATGAATGATAGAAATAGTTCTGAAAGGGAGTTCACCTTCTGCCCCTATTGTGCGATGAAGAAAAGTAGCCGATGGACAGCAGCAGACGGCTGTTAACGGTAGCGGGCGGGGGGGAGGGGGATGAGTAGATGGGCTGGGACATCAATATATTCTATTGGGAGCAACAAACTCAACGATATTTCGCTATCGATCACAGTGGACCAGTGGTCTTTAACGATCGATTTATTTCTTACATTTGTCGTGTCGGTAAAATAAAGATTGTGGTTTAAACTACTTCCATATAATCTACTTAGCGCTATAGCAAATAATTTTATGATTACACTGTTTTAATTTCTTAGAAATATTTCTTTTACTTTGCCTTTGATATAATCTTAAATTAATCATTACAACAGTAATTTGAATGATTTATCATTACTGTAATTGTAATAACCGATAGTTAACCGATTAGTGATTTCACTGTGTGTAAACAGTGTATTAGGGCGACATGTGCAGCACTTGAATAACAAAAGATTGTTCCATTAATATCCAAGCTGCGTTCGAATTTTATGTTTGAAAAGGATTCGACATGGCAGGTTTTGTTGAAAGAGATAAACAAAGGGGGTATGATGATTTGATTAGGCGAGTCTTTGAAAACGACAACTTATTGACCATATATGATAAGGAGCGATAGGCAATACGCTGAAGGTTTTAACAGGATTACTGACGGCGATCGTATTTTAATTAGTTGTTTAATGGTTTTAAACTAATAATTTTTTTTTTATAAAGTAGCATTATTAATGAAGAGCTGTTGTTACTGTGTTGGATTCTTGACTACACTTAATGAATTATATTGTGAAAATAGCCGATATTCTCATTTGTTCTTTATAGATATATGTATAGCATAACTGATTTGTTGTACTTAATTTCACTTTTCATGCAAAATTTTGGAGGAAAAGTTCTAATTTCTTTTTCTGAAGATGACGCAGATACCAGCGAAAAAAAACGGTGTATCTCAAGGAACACCTTCGGTTAAGAAAAAGAATTTGCGACGTGGTTCACGGTCACGATCACGTGGTCGCTATTCTCGTCGCTCTACACCTCCCAGAACTTTGGTATGCTTCTTCTGTCGAATCCTGATTAGATTTTTTACAGGGCTCACTTCTGACAAATAATGTATTAGTTCTGTTGATGAACTAGCTTACCGTCGCACGCTACAACATGAAGATCTTATAAGTTGTATAGCATAAATGATGAAGAGTTAATAACATTATTGGCAATGCTTTCATTAAATAAATTAGAAACACGAGAAATTTTGCTGCGAAGTTTATCGTCATATATCTTCTTTTAGGCTTCTCAAACCATTAAAACTGATTCAGCTGAAAAAGCATTGCCGACTGCTGTACATCGTTCGGTTCCCCATGTTGTCAAGGAAGATTCTGCTCCACTTGAAGCAAATCCCTCTTTGGTATTTAATTAACTATTTGTGAATATTTCCTGTATCTCTCGAATATCTCTTTTTTACATTAATGAGTACCAGTTATGTTCCATGATTTTTTTATCAGCACTTATAGATAAGTCGGGATAGTAGGTATTTGAAAAATTGCTGAAGAGCACCTTTAAGATTTGCTTCCTTAACTTTATATAAATCGGTGAAATTCAGAGTGTTAATGTGGTAGAAAATTGATTTTTATCCCAATAAATTTTTTTTTCTCAATGTATTAAAAAATTTTTTTATCACACCTGAAGTTAGAATTTTGTTTGCACACCTAAAAACAAATTATTCAGGAAGAGTTGACATTCTTGATTGAGCCAATTATGAAATCTAAATGAATTATTTCTTTCTAGCAAACATCAATGATGTCCTATGAAACAACCTTCGATACGAAGAAACCCATGAGATTGTCAAGTTATCTGATCGATCATCCCTACTTTCTTACATTCATTCATCTTTTGCTGAGTGTGCTCTATGTTTTCATTATCTACAAAGCAGTGAGCTACTTTGGTGGTGATCGATTTGTGATGAAACACTGGACGGAATGGAGTAAGAAGATTTATTCTAACTTATCACCGTAAAAGTCCTGTTACTCCTTTTATCTCATGTTTTTGCTTTTTTTTTTATTTTTGGACGTATTATTTATTTTGCAATGATTTTCAAAATTATATTTTCAGTTGTTATTAATTTCTTGTTTTTGCTAATTAATTAATGGTGTTCGATTATTTATGTGCAAATAAAGGGATTCATAAGAACTGAAAACAATGTTTTCCGGTACATCGCAATTTAAACCATTCCAACTAACTTAAAGAATTATGTATGAAACAGATAAGTGATATGCCTTATCAAATTGACACATGTTATCTATATTTAACTCCAAAATATTGATAACACTTATCAGTAGTTATTATCATAGCAGTTGAACTCTCGTTTCATACTACTCATTACTCGAAATAGCGGTCCGTGTCCGGGAATGATGCAGTCAGCTAAGCACACTAATCGTTTTCTCGATTCTTCCTGTTCTCTTTCATTAGATGCAAACTGTTTCCACAACGTTGAATCTTTTATGTCTTCTTTTCTCATGAATATATCACCTTCAATAACATTTGCAAATCACATCTTTATTGATAAAATTTTTAGCACTTAAATTTAAAAATTTTAATAAATGAAAAATTAACTAAAAGTGAATTTTGCTTTATCGATTGAAATTATGACAACTTCAACTACATACCCTATTTTCTCATTAGCAAATGTTGATTTTTGCATTAACTTGACAATTAATGATGATAAATTGCATTAATACTTTTAGAATTTAAATTAATCAAATAATTTCAAATTTTTTTCAGAGCAGAAGAATATCTCTGTCCTAGGTAACAAAGAAAATGTTAATTCATTTAGTTAATTGTGAAAGATATTAATTAATCTTACCAGAAACAATAACAGTACCAAAAAATCTCGTATTGTTAATTAGAACAGCGATGTCATCAGACGTATGACCACGTACTTTTAGCAAATAAACATTTTTTGTTAATTTTTCCACATCATCCTGAAATTCTAACTGCAATGAATGATCGTTGTATGCATTGATGTAACTTTCGTAGTAATCAATTATTAATTTAACGTACATTTTTACTAATACACACGTATGCTGCACATATATTTTGCTATTTCTTTTTCATTACATAACCTTTAACTTTCCATTACGTTAACCTTTAATTCTACTGCCACTTTAATTAGTATATTAATAATTTTAAAGGTAAAAAAAAACCTTAAAAATTCTTGAAAAATTTGAATTTCCACCGACATGCATAAATCTTCCAGCATAATGAAATGCATCCGGAAAATGATTAGTGTTGCCGGAATGATCGGGATGACCGTGTGTTGTGATTACATAATTGATTGATGGTGGTGGTGAGCCAAGTGCACTTAATCCTATAGTAATAATAAAATACTAAAATTAAAATTATCAAATTAAATATGAAAAAGCTTTAATGCTTAAACAATTCTTAAACATTCAATAAAATTTGCCTTCCCTAATTAACTATTATTATTTTAATTAATGGCAAACTTTGCATCATCCATGCACGTCCGTTGATATCGGTGGAAAGACCCGTGTCTACCAGAATTCTTTTTCCATCATCAGTTATAAGTGTAAGTGAGGATACAAATTTGTAATTATTTTCATCACGTTGTACAACTGAACCCTAAATGATAGATTAAATTTTCTTTTCACTAATTAACTATTTCAGTAGTTGCATATTTTCATCTCTCAGATGTTGTTGACCTTTTACAGCTTCTTGCAACGATACGTGTAGGATAAGCTTTGACCGACCTCCTTAATAAGATGTTTATTGGTTTTTGATATAAATACAAATATCATTTACAGTAAGCCTATCTTATTAAATCGATCAACAATTTTCACACTTTGAATTATTTTTTGCTTCTTCAAAAATTTCATTAATTAAACGATTTGAATTTTTTGACTGAGATGAATTGTGGGTAAAATTGTAAATTTAGCAAATTTTTTTCTTGTAAAAATAAAGAAATAATAATTCCTAACTTAATTAACACTAAATTTCAAATATTAAAATAATAATAATTAGACTGACTTACTTCTCTAATAGTATAAATCATCGGATTTTGCATTTCGGATATTGCGAATGCAGTACGTGATAATACCGCCTTGTTATTTTGCATTTTACGTTTATTAACAGTAATTGATGCTAAATTTTTGTTAAAATATCAATCATTTTATTTTAATGTTTAATTTATTTTACTTTAAATTTTTTGAATCGAAATATATGAAATTTATAATTTGGTAATTGTAATCTTGGTGACCTTTCTTGACCTTTGTTTTTTTTTTGATCTAACTAAATACATTGCCATCTTTTTTTTCTTCAATTCAGCAAAATATTCTCATTTGCATTTTCTACCTAAAACATTCATATCACAAGAAATTATTTGCAAACTTTGATTTTTATCAAGCGGCTTTGTCGCCTCGTTCACTTCCAAACGTCTGAAAGAGAGCAATGACTTATTATTTATTACTTATTACTTATTCTTATTAATTTATTAAATTATTTATTCTTATTTTATTATTAAATTACTTATTCTTATTATTTTATTTATTAAATTACTTATTCCTCTATTTTTAAATGTAATAACCGAAACTGAGAGAAAGGTATACGAAATAATAGGTATAGTAAAATAATTATGAACTAATAGTAAACGATTAATCAAAAACAGTTCAGAAGTTATTCCGAATCTACGAATATGCATTAATGAGTTAATTATTTTCTAGGAAGAATCAAGCAAAAAAAAAGAAAAGAAAACTTCCTACTTTTTCACAAACAGTTCAATTTTTTATGAGAAATTAGTGAAGTCTTAGTCTAAGGTGCAACTGAATTAGACTAAACTTTTTAAATTTCTTAATTAAATAGATTATAAATTAAAATGATTAATATGTGCAATGATTGGGTATATCATTTTTACTTATTTATTACAGTCACAGAGAATTATCTATACATGAAAGCGTACCGGAAAATTGCACGATTATTTTTCGATTTTGAACCGGAATGATAGGAAAGTTTAATGGGTCTTAAATCCGATACACTGAATGTATTTGATGATTGAATTGCTTCTCTAACATTTCCATTCATTTCTTTCCTCTTTGTAATATAATTTTTTGCTACTTTTCGTTTACTAATCATTTGCTGGAAATTAAATTATTGTAATTTTTAAAAAGAAATCATTTAAAATTATCGTAATTTGTTAAAATACCTCAATTAATACTTCAAGCGTATCGCATATTACTCATCGATTTACTCGAAATTGAATGACTCTATGTGAGTTGCGGTAAAAATGTTGAAATTTACTACCTGTAATAATGATGCAAGCCGTTCGAAATCAAAATGCATTTTTTCGGTAACATTTTGAAATTGTCGCAAAAATGTTTCTTTTTTGGTTTTTACCGCTTGTGATTTGTTCACTGCGATTAGTGATGAAGACATTGTCGTAGATATAATCGTTGAAGGTATTTTTAATTTCGTACTTTTAATTGGTATAATAGAAGAAATCGGCGGCGCAGCTTTTGAATCAATCCCAGTTATCACATTGAACTGCATCAGAAAATTAGTTAAAACGTCTTTTTTTAAAAAAAAAGTATAAATTGTTGAGTGAACAAAATAAACCTAAATCAAATTAGTAATTAATTTCTTGTCATTATTTTTCCTAATTTATCACTTGCTAATTAAGCTAATAAATGATGAAGCATCTAGTTTACACCAACCGATAAGTATTGTTTACCTTTCTGCAAATGTATATTAAGCAAAAAAAAACTACAATAAATTATTTAAAAATTAATTTATAGAAAATACTTTTCAAAAATTTTTTATTTTATTTATATTTTTTATTTTTTGATACTTTCAGTGCAGCAGTAACAATAATAATAGTTTCTATCAAAATTGTTATCAGAAATGAGTGGGTGGAATTTGAAAAAAAAAATATTTATTTTACTTTATTAATTAACCTATCCATTTTCATCCAAAACAAACAAACAACTAACATTACCACCAATTTTGACAATATTTCCATTCGCTTCCGCCACCGTTGTATTTCTTACGTTGTTGCTTTCTAAGCGATCAATGAATACTTCGTCAAAAGGTAACTTTGAAACGGAACCCTTTCCACGTCGCGCAAAATCGTCGTGAAGCCAATTGATCATCGACTTACTGTTATTATGCATTTCCAAAATTTTTGAACGATCAATACTATCTAAATAGAAAACATTGTAAAAGTTTTAATTTTAAATAACATCTTGTTTAATTAAAATTTTAATATTTGCTAAAGTTAAAGTGAAATAAAAAATTCTTTCATTTTCAATTTAGTTCAATTCAGGGTTTTTTTACATTGAATTAATTTCTAATAAATTAATAATTGATATATTAATTGATCTATAAATACTGATAAATTAGTAATTGATATACATCTAGTAGAGTTTCTTAAAGAGTTAAAAAATTACTTTTTTGCGGTAATGTTTGAGTAATAAGTAAGGAAAAAATAGTTAGAAGAGAAGAGGTAATGAATGACATCTTCTCAGAGAGATTATAATTACTGCCAAATTCAAATGTCAGAATTTCAAAAATAGGTTAAATCCATCAATTCGTGCAACTAAGGGGTAAAAGGTAAGTATTTGCGTAATTACCTTGGCGTTATAACATTTGTGTCATCAGGTTGAAATTGAGGAAATAAATGCATTTGAATTTGTTAATGCAACAATTTGTTTCTCAATTAATTGCTATTTTAATTAGAAAATTTTTGGCTTAAAGTACAGAAATTAAAGTGCAGGAAATAGAAGAAGCTTGCAAGCATTATTTTAGGAAATTTATTAATTTCAATTAAAAATAAAAATAATTTAAAATGTACAAAACAGTAAATACATCAAATGTTGCAGTAATTTATATCCATTTCTTTTTTCTTCTGATCGTTTCGGAATTTTTTATTCCAACTATTTTATTGTTAACAGTTGCGGAATCACTTTGTCTTACGTAACCACTCCTTATAAAATACAATTCCTAAAATTCATTAAATTAGTTAATTAATCAGTGGTGCAAATGAAAAAGGGCAAAAAAAGTTTTCACAATCAAATTTTAAAAATTAAAAAATTTCAATACATTGAGTAATTTATTTCGTTGCATGTTTTACACTATTTTAATTAATTTGTCAAATAAAATAAATACCTCCAACCAATTTAAATGAAACAAATTTTGTTAAATTTCATTCAAAAAAAATACAATTATGCAAATGAACTTTCTGAAAAAGCTCTCTGTCATTCACACTTTTTGAAAATGTGCACAAAAATTGAAATTGCAAACAAAAGAAAACAAAGAACACACAGGTTGATTTGATAGTTGTCTATTATGTGCAATAATTCCGGAATATAATAACGCACTATCAGCAAATAATAATAAATGCATTGGAAATAAAAATGAAATTTGAAAACAACCGATCATCCGTTTGATAATTTCTTTATTTTTAATTTGAATAGTTTAATAAAAAATTTATTTTTACATCAAATTAACTTAGACATAGGCAATCAGTGCCTGTTGCATTTTTGAAATTGCATAATTTATACAAAAATTTTGCAAGTTTTTAATAAACAGTTTTGAAATAACCGTGTGAAAATTGATATGAATTTGTGATGTTTTAATGTTTTTCACAGTTTTTTGAAAATAATTTTAAAATGTGGAAAAAAAGAGAAAAAAAGCGAAGAAAAAGAACAGTGAAAAACAAAAGCAAAAGAGAGGAAGATTATTGTAGGGAATGATTTAGGTTAATAATAATTTTTAAAAAATCGATTAAATTTAAATAAATTTATTTTTATGGATTAGTTAGCATCGTTTATAGAAAATTTTGATAGTAATATCAAACTATTACGAAATTCAAAATTAATATTGTCACACATTGACGTGCAGCACGTGATCCTACAGAATTTAATATATCACAAAATGCCCGAAATTTGATGAACAAATTTGAAAAGGACTTTAGCGAGTTAAGCTGTAAAGGAAAAAACAGTTCAACTGTGACAAAAAAAAGAAATTCCTTCAAAAATTTCACTGCTTTGTTTAATTTTGAAATTTCAAATTTCAAATAAATTTCAAAATTTCAAACTCGCAAAGGATTGAAGGAATTTCTCTCTCTTTTCTCTCATAGATAAACCGTTTTCTTTTCTTTTGCAGCTTAACTCGCTAAAGTCTTTCTCAAATTTGCTCAACAAAATTCGGGCAATTTTTAATATTTCAAAAACAATTGGTTAATAAAAATATTTTTAAAAAAAATCAGAAAAAAAAGTGAAAAGTGAATTTTTATCACTAATTGCTATATTTGCATAATTTATATTACGATGGAATAAAATTTGAAAAAAATGTTGAAAAACTTTATCAGTCAATTTAAAAATTCAATTTATCGATGAATGAATGAATGAATGAATGAATGGAATTTTCCGTAAAAAAATTTCAATCTTTTCAAATGTCACAAAAAATAATAAAATTTTAGAACAGTTAATTTAAAAAAAAAAACTACTGTAATTTATAAAAAATAATAAGTTATTTAAATTCAAAATTTCTAATTTATACTATCGAAATTTTTCATAATCATTTAAATTACTTATAATCCACACCAATCAATAAATAATGCTCGGTAAAATTCAAACTTACTGGCTTACTGTATTTAATAACACTTTTCTTCATTCTTCCTCTCACCATTGCTTGATCTATCCGTGCAGACGTGCGAATTACTATCCATTTATGGCGGACAGCCTTTGATCAGAGGGATGGAAGGTTTGCTGATCGGACAAAAACTCTCACTGATTCCCTTTCTTCTCATCTCAACTTGTTGTCATTTATTGATTGTCTTACCACTTACGGTACTACCTGTTAGATTAGTTTTTGAATTACTGCCTGATTTATCAGTTAGTTATTGGCTTTGCTTTATACTTACCGAATTGATTGTTAGTACTTAGTGTCTTTTATAGTATGTACAGAACGTGAGTTGATACGTGTGGAATATGTTTCGTACCGGTAAACTGCGTATAAATAAGAAATGTTTTTCAGCGATTATGGAGCTTGTTGAAGGGCCGAAGTTGCCGACTTTTGTGGATTTGAAGAGGCACCTTAGTGCCGAACCGTTGTACCTCCAAGTATTGGAGGATTATTTACGAAATGCAGCTCGTATTGTACGTTTTTTTTTCAATCTTTCACTTATTACTTTAATAATTTACTTTTAAAGTTATCAAGTATTTTATTTGTTGAATTTTTACGAACAATTTCTTTATTCGGTTTTTTTTAAAAGTTATTGAATTTTTTTTTACCACTTGTACTGACCGGTATGTTTTTTCAGATCAATGAGCTGCAGGAGAAATTAGAAAGAAGTGAGCAGCAGGCTCACAGGGGCGCAAGTCCTCAGCCATCTGAAACAATGATTCCGCAGCACGAGCGAGATCAGGAGCGGGATCTCGAGAATGATGCAGAGGTCGTGCTGCGCCTCCGCAAGCGCAAGCATCCAGAAGGAGAAGAAGAAGAACCAGCACCGGTACTGTTTTCAGCACCGGTACTGTTTGAGAGCGTTGCGGAGGAGGAGATGGCGGAGAGGCGAGAGGAGTCTCATGAACTCATCCTCAATGAGGATAGTGTCGATGAGGCACCGAGAGCGCCCGAAGTCGGAGAACGCATGGAAGTGGAGACAGTTCGGGAATTAGTACTGTAAGTTTTATTGTATTTGTAATTATGTAAACAATCGAACTATGTGACGTTAAATGAAATTAGTGTTCTAACTTGTCATTTTCTGTCAATTCTGAGTATTTAAATTATGTAGTAATATTTGACGGTTTTTTTCTCAACGATAAATGAGCATATCTGATGAAAAATGAAGTTCGAAATTAGTACAAAGATATTAAAAAATGATATCGGTCTGATTGTGAATGTGTTTTTAGGCGTTCTCGGACAGTACAGGTCCCAATTGCTGCAGCAGAGGGATACGAGGCAACACCAGCGGGACCGGAGCCTTTCCATGTGCCGGCAATGGAAGGCTTACCGGTTCGTTATCGAGAAATGCTGGTGACGCCATCGAGTGACCCATACACAGTAGTTCGGACTATTGATGGGTCAACCACAATTGGTAAATTTAAATTTATTTTTATTCTTGTGTTTAATTTTTATAAAGCACTTGATGAGCATAAAAAATAATCGCTTGTGAGAAGGAAATTTGAATCAACAGCTAATAATCATTTAAAAAAAGAATATACTTTCAGCATGTGGTTTATGTCGGAAGCAGTTTGGGACCTTAAAGGGATGGCGGATCCACGCGGCGAGAATGCATAAGCAAAATGGTAAGTTGAATTTTGGTTTGGAAGAAGGAAGGGTTTTCCCCTTGTTCGGCCATTTAATATAGTATTAATTTTAGGCAGTGCAATAATTTTAATATTTCTATTTCAGGCTTTTGCCAAAAATGCGGCCACTTCGTCGATATGCCGCATGACAGCAGAAGTGAGGAAATTGCGGCCAGAATGGAGCTTCACTCCATGGAGTGGTGCCCGAAGGCTTCGAAGGCTGTCATGGATGAACGAGCTGTAAAACGACGAAGACTCGAGCTTGTGGGAAGGAATGAAGAAGCGGAACAGTTCTACATCCCTGATAGGTAAGACTTATTTCTAATTGATACTATTAGTTAGAGAGAGAGAGAGAGAGAGAAAGGGAAAAGAGATTACTATTCTGAGAAGTTTATTTCTTCATTAATTCATTTATTTATTCCTTCTACATAAATATTTGCATATCTTTTAGGTGTAGAACTCGTCCACCCACAACCGACGATTGAGCGTTCACGTCGGTTCGAGTGCCGTTGAAGCTGATGGGGATTCAGTGTACCTGTCAGTCGAAAAGCCATCGTCATCCGGTCACCGCCAGTCCCACTCTATTCCGCCGCTCCAACACGAAAGTTCCCAGCATCACGCAGATGAGGGAACTTCCATAACCAGCCGGACATCGAATTTTTTCTCTAATTACTTCATAGGTTATATTAACGTTTTTATCGTTTTCTTTTATTGCTTTTTTTTACTTACTAACTTTATATGTTTAACGTCCCAACTACCCTTTAGTGATGAAAAATTTCGAATTTGAAATTCATTCATTGGATAAATTTGAGATTACAATTTGGCATAATTAACTTTTGAATAAGTTTTCGTCTTTTTTTTAACTATTTATTTTTTTTTGTGGTTTTTTAACTTGTGATTTTTAATTAATGTGTTAATATGTTTTTGAATATAAAAAAGAAAAAAAGAAAAAAAATAAAAAAAAAGAAAAAAAAATAAAAAAAAGAAAAAAATAAAAAAAGAAAAAAAATAAAAAAAGAAAAAAAATAAAAAAAGAAAAAAAATAAAAAAAGAAAAAAAATAAAAAAAGAAAAAAAATAAAAAAAGAAAAAAAATAAAAAAAGAAAAAAGAAAAGAAAAAAACAAAAAAAGAAAAAAATAAAAAAAGAAAAAAATGAAAAAAGAAAAAAGGAAAAAATAAAAAAGATAGAAAAAATAAGAAAATAAAAAAATTGTTTTAGTTACATTTGTTGTATTACTGATTATTGTTTTTTTTTGTTCCTTACTTATTTGTTTTTTTTAATGACTTTGTTTTTTACATTCTCACTGATTCCTTTTGTACTCATCTCAACTTGGTGCCATTTATTGATTGTATTATCAGTTACGGTACTACTTGTTAAATTAGTTTTTGAATTACTGCTTGATTTATAAGTTAGTTATTGGTTTTGCTTTGTACTTACCGAATTGATTGTTAGTACTTAGTGTCTCTTATGATACTTATAGAATATGTTTCTGACCAGCAAACTGCGTCTCACCATTGCTTGATCCACCCATGGAGACAGACCAGAGCCTTTGATCAGAGAGATGGAAGGTTTGCTGATCAGAAAATAACTCTCATTGATTCCCTTGAAAAAAAGAAAAAATAAAAAAATGAAAAAAGAAAAAAAAATAAAAAAGAAAAAAGAAAAAAATAAAAAAAGAAAAAAAATAAAAAAATAAGAAAACAAAAAAAAGAAAAAAAGAAAAAAAAATAAAAAAAGAAAAAAATAAAAAAAGAAAAAAATAAAAAAAGAAAAAAATGAAAAAAGAAAAAAATAAAAAAAGAAAAAAATAGAAAAAATAAAAAAATTGTTTTAATTGCATTTGTTGTATTACTGTTTATTGTTCTTTTTATTCCTTAGTTATTTGTTTTTTTTTAATGACTTTGTTTTTTGCATTTTTTTTTCACTACCAGTTTCAGATGTTGCGATTAGCATTTTTAACCGCAACATCTTTCCGTGAAGCTACTTTTCCTTTATTAGTAATTTTATTTAGCCAAAATTTTGATAGATTTTTAAAATGTCTAGCCAAAATTTTGATAGGTTTTAGCCAAATTTTTGATAGATTTTTTTTTAAATTTTTAAAATGTCTGAATTTTGGTGAAAATTTGTTTAGTAGTTATTTTTGAGATTTTCAACATTTCTTTTTTTTATTATTACTCTTATAGTGACATAGCAGATATGCATAGTAATTTAGTATAGTATTACTATACTAATAATTTAGTATAGTATTAGTATTACTCTTTTGAGTTTGATTTCACTGTTAGTACTATTTATTAAAGGTAATTTGTATATTTGACAATTTTTTTTGAGTACTTTTTTTTCTCTTTTTAATTTGCTTAAATATATTTTTGTTTGTATTTATAGCAAATTTGAAACTAATTATGCATGATGAATACATTAACTGATTCATTATGATATTTTGCAATTTTCATAATTTTTGTTTTTCTGAATTTTAGCAATTCTAAATTATTGGCGATTATTTCTACTAGTGCTTCAAACATTGATCAGCGAGATTGATTGATCAACTTTAATTTACGAACACGGAAATCAGCGTAGACGTTTATTGGTTGGTGTTTTTCCTTTTTTGTTTTTTCTTTTATACAGTGAAAATGAGTAATATCGAAAATATGTTAGCAATGCAAATTTATTATCAATTATTTAGTAATGTTTACTTTATGTTTGTTTATACTATTTTTATTACTTTATGTTTGTTGGTTAGATTACCTAGGTCAAATCATCCAGACTTAGGTAATTGATATCAACTTTGACATTGATTTCTTTTTTTATAGTTCGTTTTTTTTTCCACTTTTTCTCAATTTTTCTTATTATTTTTACGTTTGTTAATTTTTTTTTCATCAAATTGTAACTAATTGTAACTTCTTGGAATGAATGTGAAAAGTTATAATTTTTGTATTTTCCATTCAATATTTCTAATTTTGTAATATTTTAAAAATGTTTGAGGAAAAAAAAAGGAATTTTTTTTGCGGCATTTCTTAATTTTTACATTTATCTTTTCTCACAATGAATAATTGAGAAGTTAGTAGTATTTGTATTTTCGATAGTTGCATTTCTAAAATTTTTTTCAATTTATTTTGGGAAAATTTTTCGTATTCTAATTTTAAAGTTTATTTTTTTTTCTTTTTGTCTTACAGGGAATTTTATTGCTTTCATTTTTTTATGCTTTTTTCTTGGAGTTTTCTTTTCTCTTATCTTTTTATCCATTTTTTTATGATATTTTTCTCCATAATTGTAAGAACAAATAATAATGAAAGTGTCTGTATTTCTCTTTCTCAAATTTTTGTTCATTTCAATTATATCTTTCATGACAATTTCCTTGTCAGTTTATTTTAGCTGTTCATCTTTTCTTCCTTTTTGATAATTTAAAATTTTAATTGCTTTCTTTTTTTTGTGTTGAAGCGGTTAGATCTGATGACAGTGCAGAAATGATGATTGTATGATTAATCAAATTAATTAGTGCAATGATTATTGCTTTTTTGTTATTTACTTTGATCGACCAACGTTCGCACCTTTGAGATTGATGTATTGTAATTAATTTTAAAATTAAAACAATGCATTGTTATTTTCTCTTTTCCATCTCTACTAGTGTCTTACTTACTTTTTGTTAATTTAAAAAAAAAAACGCGTTGTTGAAGTGGAATTTTTTCTCTTTACTTGTAAGTGAAAAAATGAGCAGTGTAATATTATGCTTTTAGCATTTTCTCCAATTTTTTTTTCGGACTGTTTGAAATTAAAATTAAAATTACATTTGTTTTTTCAATTGAAATTATACTTTTTGAAATTAAATTCATCTTTTTTTTGTATTTCATTGTTAATTCAGAAATTATTCATATTTTTAGCATTCTTTGCTTGCTTGTACATCATTTTTTAAATTCATTTTTTTCGGCATTTTTCCATTGATGCTTAACTAATGTATGTTTTTTTTTCATTGTAAATTATTATTATTAGCTACGCTTATGCTTTTTTGCTAATAATAATAATAATTAATTTAATTAAACTTTTAATGCAATAATTATTATAATTAATGCTTTCATCATCGATTGTGCTCCAAAACATTGATGCTCATTTCAATTAAATTATTTCTTGTTTTTTTTTCGCACACTTTTTTCTGGATATTAACTTTTTGTATTCAGATATATTCAGATATTCATTTGATACTTTCATTTAGTACTTTACTACCTCTTTCATCCAGTACTTCTTTAGTTCCTTCGATATTCAGATATTCATTTAGTACTTTCATTTCTTCTACTCACTTTTCTTTTGTTATTACCTCTACCACACCTTTCCTCTCGCTACTGCATAGTTTCTGACTATTTAATACTTTTGTGTCATTAAGTATATTTTTTCATAATTCTTTTGCCAATGTGTTTTATTTTACTTTTTTAAAATTACTTCCTTATCTTTGTTGAAATGTGACATTTTGTCATTTTAATAAGCGACTGAGACTTCATGTACGATTTTTTTTTTCATTTAAATTGTAAAATCATTTTATGCATACCTTTAAGTTGTAAAATATTTTGCGGTTCATTTGTTAATTGGTTATTTGTGGAGAATTTCCTTACCTGTCCTTTTTTGCAAACGTTACTACTAGGTATTTCATTTTGGATATTATGAATGTTTTTATTTATTTATTTTTTTGCATGCTTCGTTTTTTCTTTAAATTTTTTAAATTTATTTTTTTGCATGCTTCTTTTTTCTTTTGAATTTTTTTAACCTATTTTTTTGCGTGCTTCTTTCTTTCTTTAAATTTATTTTTTGGCACATTTCTTTTCATCTTCAAATTGCTTCATATTAACTTTTACGTTGATCTTATTTCACTAATTTTGAATCATTTCATACTAACTTAAAGAAAATTTGATAATTTCGTAATGTTTCTTTCCTTTTGCGTTTTTTTTTTTTGTTATTTTTATTCTATTATTTTTGTATAGTTTTGCATGCATACGATTTTTTCTTTTATTTTTTGCACTCATTTTTGTTTTTTAATTATTTTAAATATTTTTTTAAATGTAATAATATAATTTTAAGATAGGAATAAATGGGAATTCGTCGCACGGAATAACTACAATTATACACTAAACGATGGATAGCGAAATGGTTTACGACAGTTTCGCATTGTTGCGACGAACACTTCGCCACAACCACCACAATTGATGTGATTGCTCTTCTGCGAATTAATTTGCGACTATTTTACAGGTAAAATTTATTGAAGAATTTTTTTTGCGGAAAAGTTTTTTTCTTTTTGTGATCAATTGGATATCAAAAATTAAAGGTGAAAATAATACTAAAAGTGAACATTAAGATGCGATGACCTGTAAAGTTACAGTATTAAATGGTAGAAATGCTAATTACCCAATGTAATTAATTATAAAAGTCAAATTTCAAATAACCAAAAGGGAATTTACGAGTACTTTTATAAAACTTTACTATTACATGAAAATTTCAAATCTCCAACAGATCGAACTGACTAATCGTTTCAAACAGTAATGAGTACTATTTAGACGGACTGATTTAATAACTGTCATATTAGAGAGATTCTTTTAAATTAATACTTTCTAAAAAGTAACAAGTAAAATTTCTTGTAAATTATCCCAACAATTATTTTGGTAAGAATTAAATGAGTTAAGAAGCATTGCTAAATTTGCTAGCATTACATTTTTTGAAAAGCTGCAAATTTAAAAATGTGTTCAATGTGTAATAAAAACTCTCATTTAAAATTTTTAATTTAAAATGGAACATTTAAAATTTTTTTCAATATTTTTATCATCAAAATTAGCAATACAATGAAAAAAGCGAAGGCATTTTTCATTTTTTTTTCTTTTTTTAAAATTTAAACAAGTCAGCTTGTGATGCATTTATCGGAGGGTTGGTACCAGTCACACCACTGAAATTGTCTTGGCCAACCTGGCCGCATTGTATAAAGTTTTTGAACACATGCACCCGTAGATCTGAAATTTTCCACTTTATCGTAAATGCAAGACAAAAGAAAAAAAATGATAATTCTTTTTATCAAAATGATAATTTCTAATGATAAAAAAATGATAACTCTACTCATTGATAATGTATAAAATGATAAAAAATGATAATTCTAAAAAATGATATTTCTGATAATCCTAAAAATGATAATTCTAAAATGATAAAAAAAATGATTCTATTAAAAAATGATAATTCTACCTACTGATGAAAAGGTATGAAGCAAAAAAAGAAGGAATGAAATTTATACGAATGATAGGGTCTGCCAAAGAAATGACATCGCGGACAAAGTGCAACAATTTGTTGCGACACAACCATTCGATTCATTAGAGTTGTAATGTTTGCTGTAAGCAACTAAAATTTCAATTTAAATTTCATATTCTAAATGTGTGAATTAAATTATTTTCGTTTGTTGAATAATTGGAATGTTATATTTTACATTTGAAAAATTAAAAAGTTTGGATTAAAATAAATTATTGTAATTTCTATCATTTCATTTCAGGAATACAATGAATGACACATTCCGTACAATCTTCAAATTTTGGTATTTTTATGTTGAAATGACCTCAGGTAACTTTTTGCTCAAATAGTGACCGTACGACGTGTGATATGAAGATGATGAAAAGTCTAGGCTACGTGATTACTAGTCCATAGATGGTACAGAAAAGGAGCCATTACTGAAGTGTGCCGAAATTAATTTAGCATTAAAGGACTAAATTATTAAATGATCAAATCAAATTATCATTAATCAAATTATATCAAATGTAAATTGTCAAATAAATGAAAGTTAATTTTAAAAAATTTTGAGATTTTAAAAAATTTTGTAAGCTAATGTAATTATGGTTCATTTAATTATTTCAATTTGAAATTGAAAAAGTGTGATAAAAATACACAGTTAAGAATAGACATTTAAAATTTTAATTTTCAGCTTAAACAAACGAATAACCTTCTCAGGTACCTTAATGAATAAATCACTTGAAATGCCTTCATTTTCACGTACAGGAATACCGTGTAAACCTTCGCACTGTGCATAAGGTAAATTTGCTAAAATGTTGCATTCCACATTTTCATCGAAACATTTAGTCTAAAATTTGTTTAAATCTCTAATTTTTAACTCTATCCTTATCTCAATCTCAAATGTCATCTTCGAAATTACAGTACTAAGGGAACATTTTTTTGTTTTGAAAATTTAAACAATGAATTTAAATTAAATGTACTACTATTTTGAATTAAATTTATATTACACGATGACTCATATCAACGCATGTTTGATCGAAAGTGTTCATTGTTCTCAGTGGTCGGTGCACAAAAGATGCATTACCACAATTATTGCATTGTTCCTAAATAGTTAATTTATAATAATTAAGATTTTTAATTTTAAAGTAATTATCGTTTATCACTTAGCACCTTTTGCTAATGAATGTTAATTAATTTATTTGAAACAAAACGTATAAACTTTCCGGCGAATGAAGTTAAGAGATTTTTGATCGTACGAGAATTTCATTGCAAGTCACGTGGTTGAAAAAAAAAGGTTATTGTCAACAAAATTTAAGCTTACAACGATTACAACTCTTATTTTAGGCTAGCGGAAGTTAGCGATGTAGCGCTACTATTACAGGTAAGGGAACCTATTATTATCATTTCAACCTATTATTATTAACCTATTATTATCATTTCAATGGTTGTAAAATCATGCATTAGATGTTAATTTAAAAAAGTAATTTTTCATTTTTTTTAAAAAATTTTTCAACTTTTTTAAAATTTACACATATATGAATGTGTAATATTCCTAATAACAATACTTTATGCACAAAATAAAACTATTAATAATGCTACCTTGAAATATTATACTTTTTGAAAATGATGATAAGTTATTTTTTTTTAACTTTTACTTTCTTTTGCAACGAACTTACAATATCAGCTTCAACACTAAAATTATAATTGCAATGAAAGAAAACAATTTGATTTGCGTATTGGAGAAGATTTTTATTTTCAAGACGTATAATGCGTAATTCATTCTGAAAAATAAGTATTGAAGTGGATCGGTTTTGATTTTATTAATTATCATATGCATATATATATCAGGATGATAACAATGATAGAAGGAGAGAGAGAGAGAGAGGGAGAGAGAGTGATAACAGAGATAAAGAATATGGATGAATGCTAAGAGAATAGGAAGGACTTTTCTTTTCGTTCATCCTCCCTCTCTCATCCGATCTTTGCGCATAAAATCTCTTTCTTTTTTCTCCTTCTAATGGAATACTAAATAGGTAGAAAGAAAAGAAAAGATTTACGTTAATAATTTGAAAAACAAAATTTAATAAATCATTTTATATTTATTTGTAAAATTTCATTACTGAAATTGAAAACAAACCACAGATGAATTGTAATATTTTATAGCACCAAATAATAAGAGGATGAGTAGTGTGGTATTTGCAATTAAAATACCTGTGATATATAAGCATGGCTTACGACGTAGTACACGCTGTACTAAACGATAAACTTTGCTATTACGCCTAAATAAACGGATATCGTACATATTAGCAAATATTCATTCCTAACAAAAAAAAAGAAGCAAAGAGAGAGATATTTATAATGAATTTTAATCCAAAATTAAAAGTTACATTAATTGGAAAAGAAAAGAAAGAAGCAAAAAATTAGAACAATCAAAATAAATCAGCTAAAATCAATGAATAAGTTCAAATTTGTTATCAAAAAATTTTAATGTAAAAATTATTTTTTTGCAAAATCACTTAAATTTGACGTAACGCAACAACCGTACACAGCAATACATTTAAAATAAAATATTAAAGTAAAATAATTAATTTAGCTTAGAAAATGAAATTCAAAAAAAA
>JABVXW010000513.1:0-31852 GCA_013365375.1 Litomosoides brasiliensis | reverse complement strand
ATATATATGTATATATATATATAAACAAAATTTCATACACAAAATTTTGTTTGAGGAATGCATCTAGTGAAGTTGTAATAGATAATGATATACTAGATTTCGACTCTCATGTGCAATCATATTTGAAGTACAAAGTTGTTAATTTTAATACCGACTTAATTCAAATGATCAACTTCAGTGAATTTGACTAATGTCAAATAATTATATAAATTACAACACTAAATCATGATAAATATGAGAAACCTAATGTAGCACGATTTCTTGTTAAAATATTCATAAATCGACATCGATTTATATATCAAATATCCCATGACTAGAACACTGATGTTACGTTTAATTAATTTTCTGCTATAAACCTGCTGTTGATTTCCTCATCTGCGCCTACTTCAGCTGCTGAATTTATTTTTCGTGGTTCTTCCTCTTCATCCATTACTTCTTCTGTTTGCTGAGTTACTTTCCCTTCATATGCTGCATCTACCTAAATAGATATGATTAAAAACATCCCTGAACATGTAAAATTTACTAATTTGATTTATATAATTATTTTTGCATTTCCACCATGTCCATTTCTCCTTTGCAATTTCAACGAACCAATGGTTGTGAAATGAGTAAATTCAGCGCTATAAAGATTAGAAAAATCACGAAGAGACCAGCAATAATGACACTACAAATTAAACAGAAATCCATTTCTTCTCCATAAAAATATTCATTATAATTGTGACAATAGTATCTCGAGTATTTGCCGTCTCCGCCAAACGCGGTAAATTGCTGTCTTGCAAAGGAAATTTCATTATGTTCAAAACCAACTAATCAAATCTTAAATTTGAAAAGCCTTCAGGCCTCGTACTTGAGATTGAAAATACAGCCTACAGCACATCCATTTTTGTCACGATACAGGTCGTTGGAATAATAACTGAAATCAGTAAGAACAACAGAATAATTTCGAAACAAGTAGAATACCATTTCTCTGTACTGCTGTTGGATTCCATCAACAACTCTTTGTGCTTCATCGAAAGATTTCGGAATTTTGTTGCCTTTTCGCACATAATCATTCATCTCTTCCACACGGAAACGCACCTTGACAATTTAAAAATTAGTGCACAAAATGTAACGAACTTTGTTGATTATATGAATAAATTAGCGTCAACGTACATCCTTGGGAAAAGCAATATCGCGAACTTTGAATGCTTCTTCTTTAGCCAACAAATAACGATAAAAATATGCTAAAAAGCAATCCAATTTTTTCTTGGATGAACCAGTATTAAAATATTCGCCACAGACTAGAAGTAATTCGCATACAAGACCAATTCGTGTCAGGTTATTCCAGTCATCCAGCATTGGATCGAAAGCACCAAAAGTGATCAATTGATATAAAGTCTAAACAGTAAATTTTATGTCGATATCAACCGTGAAACGTCCACTAAGGTTGTATTACCGAAAATTTGAGTAGTCTGTCGTACTAACATGAAATTCTACTTTTTCAGTCTGCATAGAAAATTTCCGACAAACATATTCCTTGCTGTGCTTCGACGCCATTCAGCAGTTCATGCTTACAACGCGATAAGCATTGTAGGTTTAATTTCGTTCGCTGAGGTATAAGCAGCATTAGAGAAATGAACAAATACAGAGCGAACAAATTTTAGTACATTTCCTGCCTCTGTGCCTTAATATTGACTAGAGAGAATAAGATAGCTTTCCAGTAATACCTTAAATATAATAGGAGAGTCGCACACACTGTAATTATAGAGTTGACCTAAAAATATCACTGAGAGCACTGTGCTTTGATTAAGAGATGAACTATTTAGCTCTAAAGCGATGCGAATATCCTCAAGCGTTGTATCGAGTACGCGAATACCTTAAAACTCTTATTGAATTAACGCATAAATATAACAAGAGAGTACTAGTAGACAAGCCAAATTTCGTATGTCCATGGATGCAACTATGATAAGAAAGCGAAAATATTGATGATGTCAGTCTTTTATTGAATCAAACTTACCAATCCAATCATGGCATGCTGAAAGCGCTGCTATAAGTGAAGCAAGATATGGAACATTATTGTACCGTGGTAGAGATGGATTACTGAGACACCCAACTGCATAATCTAAATATATCGAATATTATGAAACAGTACGACTGTGAAATATCCCATCACTCACCATCGACCGACCTTACCTTTCAGTAATCGATTTTCTTTATCAGCTTTCTCTCCTAATCCCATGTAACGTTTAATTAGAGGTCCAAAATAATCAGTATATTCTCTAAACCCACTACATGTAAAACATGTTTTTTGGAACCAAATTTGGAACAAAATAAACTAACTAGCATAAACAGGATCAGACCAATCCAATTTCCTAAAACACCGTATGGTTATTTCCATTCGGTAACGTGATAAATTACTTATCAAATAACGAATAAAGTCTTGAAATGGGTTGCTTGCAAATTTCGGCTTTTCTTCGACTAGTGGTGGGATACAAGTGTAGAACGCATTATCTATCAGCATCTAGAAATATAAAAACATAAAAGTAAAAAAGCTAAAAATACTTTATTTATGTGTTAAACATGCTAAAACCACGTCTTTATTTTAATAAGAGTACTACAAGCACATTATAAAAAAGAATGAGGGCTTTTCTTAACAAGATCCAAAATCTTCGCTCCACTCTACTCCACTCTACACTCTTACTCCCAAACATTAAATTACCTGTTGGCGCGGATCATTAACACGATCACGTTTCTTGATCATAACTCCCAGCAAGATTTTCATTTTTCCATGACTATCTGTTGAACGGTATAAAAACTGTCCCATGGCATCAACCATTGCACAGCAAATGTCGATGTTATGACCACGAAAGTCAAAAAGTACCATTCGCAAACAAGAAAGGCCTTCGCCTTTCGGTATGACTCCAAACTTTACCTAAATAAACTTATATTTGTTGGGAAACCAAAAATTTATAAGCAAGTCTTATTAGCGAAAAATTACCAATAGCACTATCTGTTTAAGGCATTATCATCTCTCCTAGTGAAGTGAAAATGATCTTTAAAGCACAGATCCATTGAATTACAAGATACTAAAATCAGTTACATAGAGAATTAAAACACATGAGCTATATTACAAACCAATTCAGAGATAAACCGAGCACATCTTATTTTCCAGTCCACACGCTGTTTTTTCCTATTCTGAACAGCTGCTCGAAATTGTTGAAGCAGTGAATGGGAAAGTTCAAGGGCCAAATCTGGCATAACTGGTTCTAACGTTGCTACCAAACGCCCATAGAATGGCAGCAAATCTAACCGATTCCGATATTGTTCTAGCATCACTAAACAACAACAAAACTTAGAGGAACAAAGCGTATGATCTCAAATGAATTACTTCAAAAATATTTTAGTTAGCATGAACTGCACTTCTAGCTAATTTCCTTTACATCAATATTGTAACCAAACGTTTTCAAAAACACAAAAACAAATTGACTTTGAATTCAAAATTTTACTTTGACAGAGCTTTTTCCTGTTGTTTCTGGTGTTCAAATTCGTGACAAAATCAAGTGCGGCCTTATCGATTAAATCTCTATTGATTAGCCACGGGAGCTCTTCCATAAATGCAATCATCATGAGCTTCAAATCTTGTCCAGATATTTTTGGCACTTCAGTATTATTCACGGCGGCTGATGGATCCATTTCATTCAAATCCATTCTTGTTTCTTCGTCATCGATATCTAAAAAACATTAAAATATATCTCCCACTACGGCAAGTAACACCTATAGAACAAGATAAATAAAGAAAGATAATATCCACAAACGATAGAAAAAATGCAAACAAAATCTTCTCAAAAAGTCGAAAGTTACAACCACAAACTATAGTGTTCCGATAAAGTTAACCAAATTACAAACTGGAACAGTGAAAATACACCACTACTTCTTTATTTAAACTCAGAGTTAAATGTAGTTCGAATATTATAACTTTCATACTAAAAAGAAAAGAAACTTTAAAAACAAACCCTCACTATGATCGTCACCTTCATCTTCAACTTCCTCAGCAATTGTGTCCAAACCACTCAAATCAACATCTTCAATCTTCCCTTCAACTAGATCTAGGGTTCGCTGTTCCGATTCCTACAAAATAACAGATCGTTTTTAAAACACATAATGCCTTTCAAAAACCATTCGGATTACGCGCTTAATATTTTCTTCCTAGGAAATTCCCTACAATGTAAGGGTGGCATCAACTATTCTTGAAAAAATCTTCAACACTTCACTGGAACAAAAAGACATCAATTATCTTTTGCTCAGCTCGCGAAATATAAAAGTCCTGTGCCATCCTTCTGAGAATGTCATGTTTAGTTGCATAAGCTGTGCAGTTGCATCTCTGCTCGAAGAAATGTTTCATCATTGATCCATGAAGTACAATTTTCATCCCCATCGTTTATGTCAAAACACATAAATTACTTGAAAAAGAATTGCCGGAACAAGCTGCCGAAGTTCCATCCTTGTTTCATAAAATTGTCGAGTGTCTTCGTCTGGCCATATAGTAATGGTTCCTTCTTGTAATGCACGGCTGAGAGCTAATGCAGAAACCTCTTCCTCTTCATCTTCGCTCTGCATTTCACATCTTTTTCATGGTATGATAACATCAAAAAATATGTACTGACATACAGATTTAGCTTGCAAATTTAAGCCCGCCACGTAAAAAACTTCCTTCTAACTTCTTAACTTTCCTCGTAACTTCAAGTATTACCCCAAATACGTTGGCAACAATTAATGATTAAAATGACCTGTTCTTCTTTCATTGCTTCCATCCCAACACCCAAATACTCACTGAGCTGAGTTCCACTCGCTAAAATTTTTTCGTAGCGCGCACGTGCCTCTTCCAAATGATTTCGATCTTCAGAAGATGCATCTCCTCGCGTTCGTGTCTGACGTTTTATTGAAAGCAGTAACTGATTCATTTGAAGCAAATCCTATAAAGACCACCAAGTAGTTTATATCATTTGTTTCGTGCACCTCAGCTAAATCCAACCTTCATAATTCAAAATCTTTGAAACAGCATGTCGATTTCCCCATGGTTAAGTGACATGAAGATTACTGCAAATCAACCTTTTTTCGGAAAACATTTAGTCAACCATACCTTCATGTCAACCATCAATATCAACGGACATAGTGAACATCGACAATGATTGGAGATAGAAGACAACTCGAATACAGATTGTTGGACACAAACATTAGGCAGAAACTGGTATATTCAAAATCCATACATAAAACAGGAGCCTAGGAGCTAAGGAATGATAAGAGAGTGGTCAAATGGTTCCATTAAATCCGCTTGCCTGTTTTATGTGATCCACTAATGATGACCGATAATCCAGGAGAAGCTGAGCGAATATTTTTTTGTGATCAGTAGATATCACTGGTGTTTCCGGCAACTCAATATTTGCAGTTGATGCGAACTACAAAATGATATCCTCAACAAAAACAATTCTCATCACTCTCTGATAATTGAGTGAAAGTTAAAAACCAATATTTTAAAAGTTCTCCATTGTTAATTATGGATTATGGTAATCCATAATTAACTGCCCAACAATGGAGAACAACTTTTAAAACACCGATCTCGCTGAAATAAGGTGAGCACTACAGGTGCACCCAAACTTATCCCGTTAGCTTCATGTTTGCAATAAATATGTTGTCAGCTGACCATTTCAAAGCAAAAGGTTTGCTATCAGACAAAATTGACGGAATAGTTCGATTTGCACAGATAACCTCTTTCGGATAACCAGGTCTTATCGCGACACAACCATAAATTTCAGCTTATAAGCTGTAATTTAATGTGAAATGTGTTTAACTTCTTAATGCAGTGAATAGCATCAATAAATAAATACCTGTTCCATTGAATAAGGATGCAAGCCAAGTAAATCAACATTCATGGCTTTACAGAATGGCAATAAAACTGGAATGTTGAAGTGTTCGGTCCTGTCAGTAAGTGTAAGGAATGAAACTGTAGAACCCAGCAGCTGAATGCCTTCCTTTCCGAAAACGCCGTGAAGACAAAGTTCCGCCAGTAACCTGAAATGCAATTTATTTTACGAACGATAACAAGTCTGTGATAGCAAACTAATTAATTTGGCAGGTTTATCTAATAATTAATTATACGAAAAAATTCAAAAAACAACTGATTATAACTATTAACATAAGCATAAACATGTGGATAGGAATCTACTGGCTCATGCATTTATCAATAATTACACTACTTCTGGGAAAAACAGAACCTGATGTCGACGCGCAACTTAGAAGGATTTTGAATTTTGTCATTTCGCTTTGATGGCAATAGTTTGCGGAACTCCAGAAGCAACAGCGAAGAGAATTCTGCATAGTAACATGATAAATGCACACAGACTGTTACAACAGCCCGTATCTCACTATATTTTATTTTTGCTTCGGCAATTGTCATAGCCATTTCCTCCACGAACTTCGACAAATTAACCTGCAAGGAAGTTTGCAAAATTTTGTGAAGAGGAAAACTTCAAAGAAATCAATTGTTGCTATTGCGTAAGTTGCCCAAAAAAAGCCCGATGAACTTTCCATATATGAGTCACTAATGAATTGTACCATTATCCACGCAAACATCAAGGCACTTAGACAAATGAGCACAGATACAATTAGACATCAGAGGAAGAAAGCAGGTAGACAAATAAGGTGTGCAGCAAAATCTAATACCATAAATAAAAGAATGGATAACTCACTTTATCTATATCTTGCAAAATAGATGACAGCTGTATGCACCCAATATTTTTTAATTTCTTCATGAAAGCTGTCGTTCGTTTCAGCGCACTGTCCATTTTTCGAAGTTGCTCTTCGGACAATGGAACAGCACTTTCTAATTTTTTTCTATCATCAAGCTGACATTTCACTCTATTCTTTACTTCTTCTACATGGGTTCGTAAACGTTCTTCCATTGTGTCAGCCATCCTAAATGCATACTCAAAAAAACAGTAAGTCAAAATTACCGCAGGTCTCAGTTTTCGACAATTTTTCTGTATAGCCAGTTCTAATGTAGTGATCGCAAAAAAAATGCTATTTTCATTCACGCCGATTGATTTTAGATCATAAGTTCAGAATACTACTATTTTTCCTGATTTATTTCAGATGCAGAAAGCACCGAGCAAAAAAAGCGCAAATATGTAAGAAATCCGAATAACATCAAAAATTTCTTAAAATAGGTTGGTGAGGCATGACTAAAAATTTAAAGATGGACCGATATAACTTAAGCTACTACCTCGCCTTCTATTGCCCTAGCCTGCAGTACACATGACTACAGCAATCCCAATATACTAAAACACCTAGCGTATCATACAAAACCCTTCCATCAACATCAGAGCAGATCAACCAAGAAAGACAGCAATTGCCCGTCTGCTTCAGAACAATGTCCTAGGCGTTTCATTCCACTTCGGGCCCGCTGTGCAAACTTTCTGTCCTGTGGGGTGAGCCGTAGACACCTACTTTTGTTTTCCACATTTCTAAATTCTGATTTGTTACTAAATTTGAACCAGAAGAGAGCGCTATTAGTAGAATTGGAAATGAAACAAGAATTAGTGAAAAGCTCAATTTCATCCAAAATTTATTATTCACGAAGATTTTCGATCTGCTTCACTAATTTTCACTTTCATGGCTTTCAAGATGAACCACTTCATTAATTTTGTCATCGATAATTTTTTTGCAGAATTAGATAAATTTAGAATTTAATTGTACACCTTGCTCATTAAGTTAAAAACAACAGCTGCTTTATCTATACGTCAATTCTCGAAGTGCTGACCAGAAGGAAAAAGTTTTTAACTCTTTTATTCAAATCATCGAAATGACGTGCAATATACAATTTGAGGGATTCGTTGATCACAAGTTTTTTTTAGTGATCGCTCATAATTTGTTATTTAAATTTTTATTTTTCTTTCCACTCCTTTGATAATTATTATTTGATAATAACTTTTGTTGAATGTTAATGGAAAATGACGATGTACGTGCAAGGAATCACACTTGTTAATGCTGTTAACTAATTTAACCTTCTTTACGTCTTTGTTCTTCTTTATTAAGTAGCGGCAAGTTTTTATTTGAAGACTGTTTGAAATACATAGCTCACTAGACATCGGCGTACTGAAAGTATATCTGTTATTTATTGTGAAATGTGAAGGAGCTGACATTGATGCGACAGATATACATGAGTTGTGAAGTATAAAAATTAATGTTCTTATTTCACAATTTCTTGCCCCAGCATGTCATTAATTAAATGGTTGTATGGATGCAGGAAACGGAGAAATCATTTAAAATAGAAAGCTAAAGAACCACAAGCGGAATTACTGGATATCATTGCCGTATGGAAGACAAGATAGATGCAAAGTAATGGGAATTATCGTTTTCTGGAATTGCTTAATGCTTCACAGAAAATGAATGACATAACTGAGACATGACTCATATATAGGGTCGAATCACCAAGAAAAAACGTGAGAACAATTTGTCCATATATATATATATATATATATATATATATATGTGAACCGGTGCTCGTACTTATCCTGTCTTTTCCATAGGTTCAGGTCTCAGAGGAAGGTTTTGAATTTTTATAAAGACTAAAAGCTGATTTTGGAACGAGTTGTGTGGCCCAGTGCTGAATAGAACAATGGCCAGTATCCTCATAATAATCATAGGATCGGAATACTCTGTGCTCAGAGCTGTGGGAAAAAGTAATCGATAGTTGATTTCTTCTATGTCTCATTAGATTAATCAACAAGTGTATGATTTCTCAAAAACAATGTGATAAATGCATAAGAAACGGTATGAATTTAAGTTCAAAAATCAGTTGTTTTGCGTGTTTTTATAATAACATTGCGAGACACATATTGAAAGGAAAGATGCAAAATAATCTCTGAATTAATATCCTTTTTTTCGTTAATTATTATGATTCAACTGTACAGAAAGTCAACTAAGTCCGTTTAGTTTTCACATTAGTAGCCACGCAATGTACCGACGGTTGTTTCCTTGCAATTTATTATTTTAAGCTTTGAGCTTAATTTCAAATTTTCTTTAATTTGAGATTCATCTACTTTTGATTAAAAGTCAGTAAAGGTCTAAATAGAAATTTGAAACTTTCAAGCATGAAAAGTATAATTTTTTAATCGATATAGATCATAGATGTTAATGGTAGACTTGTTAATTGTTTTTATGGGATTCTGAAATCCTACTTCTTTAAAAAGCATTGTGCTTCTTTAGTGAAATTTAGTAGTAATTTGATTAGTCATTAGGATTAATTTGTTTTGATAGAATCAACTTTCAGTCCTTATGACATATATGGTGAATATTTTGAAAGAGTAAAGAAATTAAGAATTGAAAAGAATGTTAGATTTGGAAAAATCCGACATACCCTAACAGAAGTTTTTCATGTCATATACTCAAATAGGTTCGAAATAAATGTATGCGTAAACAAGGACGACATTTCAACGTTCCTGAAAATATTCATTAGGTGTATGGGTAAGGTATTCAAATTTAGTTAAACCCTTCACTAATGCTTCAAAAAATATTACTGTTTTCTTTGGTTTAAATTGCATTAAGTTAACTGTTTGCATCAACTAGAGATTTGAACTTAGCGCCAGAAGGAAGTTCAGGTTAGGATTTATTAGCATTAAAAAATATTTGGCGTACCTTATTTTATATATTGCCTGATTTGCTTTAAAGATCGTTTATTCAACATTTAGTGATTTCGTAGAAATGGATTTCGGTAACTACGCATCAGCTTCGCTCAATATATTTTAAGAGTTTTTTTTTCCATCTGAACTCTTCAGATTGTTGAAAGCTAAAAAATCTTTTTTTACAGAAATCATTAGCAGAATTTAACACATCACTATTATAAACATTTCACGTTGTACTATTCAATTAAGTTGAAGAAATTTTAATACTTGCTTACATGAAACCAGAAAATATTTTACATTTTCAAATATCATAGCTGACAACGTCTACTTTTCTAAAAAATATTAATATGCTCGCAGTTTCTCCATTTAAACAAGCATTTTCATTTAAAAATTTTGAGAGCCAAGTAGGAAGAAATGATTTGCTACACAGTATGAATTGAAAAATGAAGGAACATAACCTCGATGCCAAGAAAACGATGGAGTAAGGAAAGCGAATTATACTGAGATCATCAGCACATGCTTTTTGATGGCTATCTGTTTCATGAAATAAAGTGAAAATTGAACTGATTCAATGAATATTAAAATATGGACTAAAACTTCCGATGATCTCTAAATGATTAACAATGAGGTGGAGGAAAAATGATTCTGCTGAAAGATATTTAAATTACTTGTGCATTCATGAGTGTACAAATGATTGAGCAGTAATAATAAATGCACATCCATGTGCTATAATTGCAGGTAACTGAATGATTTTTTTTGAATTATATTTTGAATCTGCAAATGTTTGCTTAAAATGATTGTCATCTATCTGATGTTCGATTTGCTTACTATGGCATCATCATAGATTTTAACTACGGTCTAACATTTTTTCTCTGCGTTTTATCAAAATTTCTGGAGCAAGTAAATGATCAAAATTCTAAATAAATAAAAAAGTTGGAGAATCAGGATTTTTTTGGTGGAACAAAAGTATTTAGTAAACAAAGCTTGAGAGCTTTTTTTTAAATAATCCGTTAAATTTACAGTGAACAAACAAGATTATTATCAACATCAGTAACAGTAATATTTGTAATGGAAACACGAGCACTTCTAGAGCTATTAACTAGTTTTGCAACCATATAAAACTTTGTATCGCTGGGTAGTACTTCCATGAAATCATGATGCCAATCCTGTCCTACACTGTCACCTCCAACTTTGAAACAGCTGTCTAATTCTCGACTGATACTATCATGACACACAAATACCAAAGATGTATTCTCCTAAAAACAATATTTTTACGAAAACCTGGTAATCGCTTCACCTAACCGTCGATCTTACAGTTTTCTTAGTTTTGTATTTTTTAACTAACCATTATGTTTAAAAAGTTATGCATGGATATAAGTGATTAAATATAATTGAATTCTACTACTTACTACTTAACGTTCTCATCAAGCAAATTTTAAAATATTACGCTTTGAGATAAACACGTAGAGAAACTTACTTCATTACGATACAAAAAATGAATTCTCGCAGCAGTATTTAGACGAAAAGTTGGTGATTCAAGTACTGCTACTTTGCCCTTTTTAAATAAAAATGCGGTAACAGCACCATCTTGTGCTTTGAAGTTGCTTTGAGATAAAGCAATTCGACCGGAACTGTATAAGCATGTTTGACCTGAAAATTTTACAACTGATTTCAGATACTTGTTTTCGATACATTAATCTATTTAATAAGCAAACAGCACACATATTTTCACCTTCTCTGAAGTTACAAGAAAGAAGTCGGCAAACATTTGGATCAGGTATTTGAGCTAATCCAGAACCAAATAAACGCACGCCGTGATGGCGTATTACTGACGTGCATATGTCACCCTGAAAATGGTTCGAAAACTTTATTTTATAGCAAAATGTCATGGGTGAATTTGGATTCCAAACTTGAATTTGCAAAGAAAACAGAATATGCCTAGAAAGAAGTCTCAAAAAATAATTTAAATCTTTTTTTAGTTTTTTTAGACAGTCTTTCTTGATTTCTAGGATCATTTTTAATGAAGAAATTACAAATTATATTCAGAACGAAAATGTCCGCTACTGTAGTTCTTACCGTAACTACCAGATCATCAATCAGTGCCATTCCTTGAGAAGATGATTCAGCTTTTAAAGCAATTCGCACGGGATGATTTATTTCCGGTAGATCAACTAATGCAGGACCCGGCTGTTTTAGAACTATTTTTTGGCAGTCAACCGCTTCCGAAGCCTTCTCTTCAAGCAGACAAACATCCAGATGTGTGTTACCACTAAGCCAGAATCTGAAATGTTTTTCATAAATATGAGTTTTCTATAATGTCCAAATACCATAATGAATTTCTGTCCAAGAAATCGAAAAGTTGAAGCCTGAAGATCTAAATTTGTCTTTAATTAGAGTTTTGTGACAATTTAATCTGCCAGATAAAAACAATATTAACTTAATTTGTTTTGACAACTAGTTTGCGCAAAGTTTAATTTCTACATAAATCCCCAACCAGTAAAAATGAGGAATTTTTTTTCTGAAAAAGACGGTGGCAGTAAATTGCGAAAACAACTGTATCGTTCCATATAATTAGTTTTTATAGCGCCATATAATATCAATGGACGTCTTGCAGCTACAAATATATTTTAAAATTTCAAACCAAATACATTCAAATTTTGAAACAAACATTAACAAAGACCTAAACGTAAGTGTAGTTTGGCTGATAATGCAACGGATTGGTTCTGTGATTAACGTTGATATCTGACCAGATTTCAATCGGACAAGAGCAAATTCACCATCTAAATGAAATGCAATCGTTTGTTTTCATGTACTTCAGCAATTATGCAGGTTGTTTCGTTACAAACAAAATCCTACCTGGCAATTCGGAACTACCAGTAAGGGAAATAAATTTATGTTTATCGAATGGCGTGGTACCAATTTGCCATGCCGCTTCCGCTTGTTCGTGATTTGCCCACATGCAATCTACAGCACGTCGCTCAAACGAGCAATCCAAATCCTAAAAATTAAGTTAGTGATTTCATTTATGAAAGAAAAATATAACCTGACAACGCAGCAAAATATGAATAAATTTAGAATGAAATGAATTTTTTAGAAATATTTAAAATTTGAGTATTTGGTATGCATTGATTTTACTGACATTATGCTCGGAAAATGTTCATTATACTATGAGGTTTTCTCACTTTAGTAGAAAATATAGGCCTTTGCATCAGTGCACTAAGCATTGGTGTTGGATAGAAGTTGTCACCGAGATCCCAAGCATTTACTGCTTCGCTACAAAATGTCGCTTTATAACTTATGTCATCGATTGCAATAAAGTTGTCGTAATCACTGTTGACACTTTTCACTTCAATTGTTATCTATAAAAAAATTTTCTTTATAAAATCTGTTAAACACAATCGAAAGGAGTCTTAAAATTTACATGAACTTGCCAAATTTAATCACTCTTGTAAAGAAATTATTTTCCTATTAATTTATCAAACAGAGAATGAGTTGAAAGACCAAAAATCGCAGTTCAATGTATTTACATAAGTTCAGTTAATTCATTACTTAAACGAAAAAATTAAAAAATTACTGTGAACATTGACGACTTGTTGAATTTTATGCTGACAGGAGCAGGTGATAAAGCCATTGGTGCCAAATAACATTCCACTGCGTTTAGCGAACGATCTCGAGCACAAATTTCCAAAGTTACATCACGAGTTGTCCAGAATCTATTCTCATACTTCATTCATCAATAAAAATTTGAAACAACAAGTAACGAACGTACATAAAGGCAAACAGAAATTGAGGTATTCCATATCATAGCAATTGGATTTTTGCCCCATACATGCTGTATTTTTTATTTAAAAAAAAGCGTTCTACTACAAGATCTTAATTGAGGAAATAGCAACCTGAAGTTGAATTTAGATGTGTTCTCTACTTGACAGTCGATTGGATCGGATTGTAAAACATTAAAAGGACCGTGATGATTTTGTTCAATGTACATGAATAGAAAGGGCGCTTCTGGTACTGGTAGAGCACCGGTTGCATTGAACATTAATTCATTGCTCGGTGATTCATCAGCTACTTGCCACATCTATGGAATTCACAGGTAACTTCTATATCATTCAAAAATTTCTAAATTGCATGACATACTGAAACTCTTATTTTCCATAAAAATACGCTATTCACAAGGCAAAAAATACTTCGAAATTGAGTTTGAATAGAGATTGATAACCTCTAATGCATGGCCGACTGTACGCCATCGACATGTTGAAGAAAAGTTGCTGCAGTTCAGCTCATGAGCTGCTCTAACAAAATTTCCACTGTTAGATGTAATGAACGGTCGTCCTCGAAAATTCTCGCCCAGATCAACTGCAAAAAAAATATTCAAATCACATGTTGCAGAGTGATCATTACGTATTTTTTCTCAAACTGTGGGATGTTGGATGTTTGCAAGAATAATAGAAAAATAGATATAAAATTGTCCCCATTGCATTCAAAGTATTTATCTACGAAAGTTTATTTATAAAATTTGAATTTACCTATATATTTACCTATGAAATTTGAAAGCTAAAAAAAGAAGAAATTATGATAACAAGAACATATTTGAAATTCTGCATAGAGAAGCTCGATAAACGATGTTGTCGACCATGACAAATGAACCTTCTCGACTTGCCATATTGTATGCTTTGATCCCAATGCTAAATGCGAAAAAAAGAATCAAATTTTAACAAAATTATGAGCAAAAAATGCAATTTAAAATAACTAGGAATTAAAATTTTTGAATTAACAAATGAAGAAAGACAGACGTAGTTGATGTCGTAATTTCAAGTTAAATGCGTAATCAAATTAACAAACTGTTCAAAACTACTGCACCTGAATTCCTCATCACGTGGCGGAATTTCAACTGTGCATTCAGTATTGATTAGTACTATGCCACAGTCAACGAAAGGTTTTTCCGGTAAAATAACAAGCTGACTTTGCTTTTGTTTTATTAACAACACTTCAACCCTTGCGCCATTGTATAACCAAAACCTGCAGGTTAGCTGGCTAATCATAATCTGCTTGATAAAATTAATAAAGTTAACGCATTTTAGAACTGTTAAATCAAAGCATTGCGATTGCAAATTTTCAAAATTCGAAGGCCTCTGACAATCAGTTATGGGTTCTACATGAAAGTGAAACGGACGTAAATGTAAGTATGCCGGTGTTATTTTGACAACGAATTGGTGAACTTTTTAAGATAGCAGTTTGTTCTTCTTGTTTTCGGTCTCCAGTAAACAACAGTTTGTCACCTAAAAATGGGAGACTTGTCTTTCATTATTTTATTAAAATTTTAATAATTCAGCATGTCCCTTGTGCATCCTCAACGTATAACGATGTGTAAACAGTTTAAATTAGATTATGAATCATTTAAACCTCGTGCCAGTCGACTTGGTCCTGGTCGTACTTGTAATATAGGGAATTCCGTAAAATCAATTTTTTCAAACAAATGAAAGTCAAGGGAATCGAGTGCTTCGTTCTCCCTAACATTACGCCATTGACATTTTTTTATGTTGTCAAATGAACAGTCTAAATCACTGGCATATCGTATCGGTTTATTATCACGTTCACCTAAAAACATGGCTTCATCTCAACAGGGATACTCAGAAAAGAAGAAATAGATTCTGATAGAAAAACAAATTGAGCGTATCTTATGACCGCTTTATTTTTCCTCAATATTATCACAGCGTCCGAGGAAAGGAACAGCCAGCCATCCTATTTGCATCTTTTTAACCATTAACCTTCAATTCTACTTAATATTCATCAAGCCGTTGCCCAAATCTTCACGTTGCTAGTCAAAGAAAATTTCAGCGTTGATAGTCGTTAAGAAATTAATGAAGCTGGACCCTAATTTAAAAAGATTTAATCATTGTCGTCATTCGTACCAGTTTCATTGAAACCATTTTCAATCCATTCAATTCCAAGATACTCTTTCAATTTCATTCGTTCATAGCCGTATTCAGCCATGCATCCATTCCCTACAACCTTTATTAGTTCATGAAAATGATGAGGAGTAAATTCATTTTATATTTTCAGGATTGCAACTAGTTGTGGTAAATCAAATGACATCCAAAAAGACTTTTCTCAGCTATTAGTAGCAAACAACGTGAAACTCTGAAAAGATAATCACTAAAATATACTTAAAGAAAAAGTTTTAAACTGAGATATTGAGATAGAAATTTTAATCAAAAATAATAGAAATAATACCTGGTGGTAAGAGAAAGAGCAGAAGTATTAAGGAGGAGTACATTATGAACGTTGCCGGTAATGTGGTTCATGAATTTTGCGGGGGAATGCCTTATTGCTGCGGCTCAAGAAACTCCTTTTTCATCCTCCTTTGTTTCCCATAACTTTCCGTTTCTATCCCACTTTCCTTCCCATCCTATGAGATCAGCAATCCACTATCTCATATTCCCGAAACGCATGCAGTAATTGTGCTGCATTCAGATTGCATGCGTACTAATCAAGATACCTACCAACTTCGTGCTACTTCTGCTACTGCCGTTGCTTTTGCTCACTATTCTTCTCCCTATCATCATTTAAACAAAAAACTCGTTTCATGACCCACAATTACTTCAAAATCTTGAAACTTTGTAAAATTTCTTTCGCAGATGTTTCGTTAATGAGATCTTTCAACAAAATTCTATATAACACTGATACTCTTTCAAAAAGTGAACTTTTCTAAATATTCCATTAAACTGTCATCACTGGTATTCAGCAAAAACAAAGAAGAAATTTTACTGGAAATTGATTCTTAAATTTTCCTCTAAAAAGAAATTGAAAATATTTGATTGCATGTTTGAAATTTCGATTCTTCTTTCAAAGGAAAAATCACCGATGAATCATACACCATCCCTAATAGTCAATTAATGTCATACAGTGCATAATAATAATTGTATACCTTAACATCATGACTTCAAAATAAGTGGTACTACATGCAACTGTGAAAACTTTCAAAAGTTTCTTAACATATTTCAACAGTTCATAAAATTCACCTCCTTTTTCTATTACCAAATGGTAGTGGCTATAGTTCTTTGTAACTGTATAGTACAAATAAGACTTTGCAAAGTTACTAGGAAAAGGTTTCCCACTTATCTGCATGTAATCGGTCCGAAATATTTCTTCTGGTAAAGAGTTACAGTGGCTGAATGATGACGTGTGGTTGCACTTTTTATCTTTATGTTATCAGCTATTCCATATGCCTAAGAGTACTGTCCTAGGCAGTCAGTTAGAAAATTTTGTTCTTGCGTAGCAGTTCTAATTTTACTTCAGTTCTGCAGACTAAGCGACTAAAATCATTAGAAGTTTTCGGTTTCCATCCACATAAAAAATTTAATTGCATTTTTTCTCAGCTACAATCATTACACCTCTGGCTTATCGTCTACCTTATTTGTTTATTCTAAAAAATTTCCTGCGTATCCAAAATTTCATGACCTGTGATGGTATTTATTTAACATACAAGCGGCTTCTTGCATCAAGCCTATCTGATTGTATGCTATTATATCAACACGGTTGTAACGACTGCGCTACTTATGAAGTGATTTTTCAGTTTTCAGTACTGACCACATGTTAGGTTATAGGAAAACTTTATCATTTCATGCCAAAAACTTTCCAGTTTTCCTGATGATTTTACAAAATAATTAGTGCAACATATTCATTTGAAGTACTACAACAACCTCCAGTCACAAATAATTGGACACCTGATATCCTGTCATTAATGACAAGAAGTCTTTAATTTGAGCAAAATAAAGTTTTTTTTTGAATAATAGTCAAATTTGATAATATTTTGTGCAACTATTGTTCTGTGATCGCTTGTTAAAGTATATTTAATGCCTTCTAAAAGAATTTTAATTGGCTTTATTAGATATTGTGCTTATTATTAATGGTATTTATTTTAAAAAAAAATGACGTAGCACGTCACATGAATATTGTGTTTTTATTGTAAATTCTCTTACAAAAAAAGATGTTTCGAAAGAAAAAAAAGAATGATTGAATAATTTTCGGCAAAAATTTTTTTTCGAAGAATAATTTGGCTTTAACAGAATGCTATCCCCTTAAACTGCATTTACAAACATAAATTTATTTCACGTGTAAGTTCATGTTTGTAAATGCAGCTTAAGAATGATCACAACATGCAACAGTTTTTTATGAACTATTTAAGACATAAAAAATTCGTTTATCAATTTCTAGTGATATGAAGTTCCTACCTGTTTCAGAGCATTTAGTGTTATCAATAATTTGATGGCTGAGTATAATTTCAGATTTTTTTTAAAACTATTCATCCATTTACACTGATCGGTTATAAATAGAGAATTGGATAAAGTTAGGTAGAAGCTCTTTAAAAAAACTAAATTGTCAGTGAGACGTTGGCGAAAACAATGGAATTTATTTTTGTGGAGTAAAAATCCTCCAAAGAGGGCATGAATTCATAAAATAAAGTGCCGCAAAACTACATTGCGGGAGCCGAGTGATATGACGCTGTGTATGCTTAGGGACGATTTATTTTTATTTGTCCGGTGCCTGGTGCCGAAAGGTTGTGCTCACCTTTACCAACGGATCCCTCCGGACCCTTCCCCCGTCATCCTCCCTCTATCCTCTCCTCTCCTCTTACCTCCAACTTCAAAATTCTCGATGAGTTGTTCTTCAAAAGAGGAAAAAAAGCGATCGTCAATTCAAATTTGCACATTTTATCTCTTATACGGAAGAAGCAAGCATCTTCTGGTCTTTCCTGCTATATAATTTCCCGTTCATACACCTTGCATTTTCATTAAATTGGGTGTTTTTTGATGGCTTTAACTTGCAACGTCCTCCATTCCAATCCATATTGATTGCTCAAAATTGCTTTAAAATTTTTGAATTTCCGGATTGCTGATACTACCCTAGCATAGCGTGTAGCAGCAGGATGCAATGAAAATACATCACTTCCAGTTCATATTTTAACCTTCCAAATTTATCTTCATGCTCTTTTTGTTCCCAATATGACCTTTTTCTGCTTCTCGTATAATACGTACGCACGTTATTCACATCATCTAAATTTTGTTCGCATAAATGCGTCTTCATTAATTAATAAGAAAGATGATGTAGGACTAAAAAGAGATGTGTAGAGCGTTCACATCTCCTTTTAGTTTCTCTGCCGCTCTTTTCCATTGCACTATTCCTCTGAACTGTTTTACCTCCATTGCACTTCCTTTAGCTCAGTGTATGCTTCTTTGGGTTACACGTTCTACATATAATTAGCAGCAGTAAATTAAGATTCATTCTTCTTACTTCGCAGTCATGCCACTCGAAAGATCATACTGAAATCTGAAATCTATCATATTGTCAGCGAACGTGAGATTCCTTTATCGCTCATTCATCATTTCTTAATTGATAGGAAACTATGATTCGCACGTTCCGCAAACACTAGCAAAATAATTTAAACCTTATTTACATGATGAGATATGTTAGTTGCTTATAGTCATAGTTATTTTTTGTCAATTTAAAGATTTGAAACTGAACCGCAAGTTAAGTGAATTTTTCCTCATTTAGAACTCGTACGTGCATAAACCATTTGAGCTACTTTAATAAAGTGTAAAAATAACAATTTTGTTGTGTAACTGACCCAAAAAAACTGAATTTCGAATTTGAAAAATGTCAAACGTAAGTGGTCTTATTTGATAAGACATAAACCGTTTAAGATACCATTGACTTTTTAATTGTTATAGGTATGATAAAGTACTCCATGCGGTAAAGTATAAATCACAATATGCAATCAACAAACTTTTTTTATAAATATCACATTGGGAAAAAAGCATTCTGTTTAAATTGCTCCAAATTAGTTTTAGAAAGTTAAGTATCTGTGAACGTTTATTACTGTTTACCGTTAGAAAATAAACCGCTCAATAAATTTGATTCTATGCTATGCTCTCTGAGAGCTTCTTGACTTCCCACGTAACAAGTGTTTAGGTGTACAGATTGGAATTTTGCTATCCATTACTTTTTTGATTCTTTTTATAGATCCTGCGCCTGAAGAGAAAAGATAGAAAGATTAGGCTGCCACCTTCCAACCGATACCACATTTTAGCAAATGCGTTTATGCATATTCCGGCAGAAGTGAAAATTTTATGCAAAGCATTACCATTGATTCGGACATGTGCTCGATGTTCAGTGACACTGTTAAATAATAGTAGCACTGCACTGATGTTACTCTCTGTATCCGTGGTTTCATTGGTTTCGAAATGCATATTTCAAGTAGCCCACTGCCACGAGAGAAAAGAAAATGAGGGTCGAAGAGCTTTCCAAGTGGATACAGCGAAGTTTCTCAGCTCTAATTGTGTTTTTTTTAAGTGGATAATGGAGATAAAGTTTAAGGAGTGTAACGCTTACCTCTTAGCCAATTTCTGCAATTAATTTAACTGCGATACTGAGACGTTTACTATACGTGATTTGAGGAAACGATACAACTACACAGTGCCAAGTCCTAATTTATATTTCTTTATGTTAAATATGCTATGGTAATTAATCATTTCCAAACTAGTAAGATTATAAAAGCTAAATCAATTTAGTAGCATAAAGGCAACAAGGATGATATCACAGTCTTTCCGAATTTGGAATGCACATCTCGTTCTCCTCATGTTTGGCAATGTTGTAAGTATAATGGTCAAATGAAATATCGATAGTCAACGTAGCCAAGTAAGAAGTTCATGCATCATTTCATCTGAATCGTCCTTTCCTTCTTATGCGTTTATTTTCTCATGACTACTGAAAAACGTAATTCGCACTCGCACCATCTCGGCAACCCTCGTAACAGCTGCGTTACTTTCGAGAATGCAACGTCCTAATAACGCACCCATCCCGAACTACTCCATTCCACATTGATTTTTCGTGCTGTTTTTGAAATAACAGTGCAACTATCACACACACACACACACACACACACACACACACACACACACACACACACACACACACACACATATATATGTAATATAATACTTATTATGTATTATGCATTGCACATCTCATCAATGCGTGAGCATGCATGCATGCCAATGCACTTCCAAAGAGGGCTCTATCGGGTGCACACATACGGGGCGCATACAGCGGGGGAATCGCTGAGCAGCTCACCTAACGTACTTTCTTTGCCTCATTTCATGTAGGTGAGATGTTTATATTGTAAATTGTTCTCAGCGTTGATGCTGGTTACAGCACGAATGCGTTCGACGGTAGATCGATCTGTTTACCTATCACTTCCCTCCCCTCAGTGTTTCAGTCGTTCTTGTAAGTTCATCGTGGCCTTCACCTTGATCATTCTATCTTCTTCACTAAGCTTCACTTGTCTTTTTGAAATGAGCTAACAGATGGACAACGTATCTGTTTTTATATTAATTATTCCATGTCATATTACAATTGAAATCACTTCAGTTAATTTATTGGACCTTCAAGTAGACGTAAATCGAATACGTGCAATAATTGTTCATATTGTAAAGTTCAGTGGGTGTATTTCAAATTATTTCATTCATCAGATTTGGATCGATAGTGCATGTTATGATGTTTTAAAAGTTGATGAAATGGCATCGGATGAGTGCTCTGAAGCTGTTAAGAAATTAAAACCGATACCGTTACAAGGAGATACCTCAGATGCTCTTACTAATAACTTTCTCTCGTTGTCCATTGGTGTTAAACAGTCAAACCCTGGCAATCTTCATCCTTGCACCAAAACCGACAGAGAAAACCATCATCCAGAAAGGATATCACCATCAGAATTCGTCACCTTACAAAGGTTACGTTCAAGTGCATTGGCGTGCAGGACAAGCACGACAATCAAAACTAGCCGAAACAATGGTACTTTGTTCGATGACCTCATAAATAGCGATGCTGCTGAGAAAAATAAGGTGAGCTATCATTCCTTTCCTATCGCTGCTCATTCCTTGCATACATTATGGCCAGAAAGAATAGCCAGACAAGTGATCATCATATGGCGAACGAAATTCGCCATATGATGATCACTTGTCTGGTTTATTGTTTACTGTTAAAGAAAGGTTTTTTTTGTTACTCCAGTTGAAAAAAATCTTACGGTCTAGTGCCTACGCTTGGCTTGTACGACCTTCCCGGAGACAGTGGTAAACCATCAGTCATAAATAGAACTGAGCAGCGTGGTTTCTTCTTTGTCCCTTTAGCTGACGAGTTGGAAAAATGATGGAAAACCTGTTTTGTTTAAAACTGCGAATATCAAACCATTACACGTCCGTATGTTTCATTGTATAATATTGCGTAATTGCAGGGAAAATGTAAAACGAATGAGGCAAATACTGATAACGACGAAGTTATTTTGTCTGACAAAGCTATTGCCGCAAGTCCTTCAAGATTTGCTGTAAAGGGTAATGAAGAATATGTAAAACCTGTGGTGGAAAAAGTAGTAGAATCATCGGTGGAAAAGTCTGTGGTATTACTTGCTAGAGGACCTGTTCGTAATTTGCGCAGTACTGTCGTTGGTTATGCTCCATACGCATCAAGGGATGGCTGTGTTACGGAACCACAAAATTTCGATAGAAACACCGGAAACTGTAACATATTGTGTAGCACACGTCAATATGGTTTTGAAAATCCTATTTTTTCATCTGCTGAATCGGATTTTGTGCAATTTACGCCAAGTAGTTCAATTTCGAATACAGCACATTCAGATCTTGGCTGCGGTTCATTACGCACATTAAATCAGATCTCACCCAGTTTAGAACAGTCATCTTTAGGTGATGTAGTGGATAATACTCAACTTCCTGAAGACCTATCGGACTTTATTCTAAAATACTCTCAAGAATATACGAAAGCAGTACGATCACCGGAAAGTGGTGTATCAGCGAGATCCAGAAATAGCAGCATTAGTGATGGTAACAATCAGGCAAATTTTGATAGTCCCTTGTATCGGATTCTTGTTGAAGATAATTGTGTTTCACCACTTTCGGCGAAAAGTGCACCACAGTGTTCCCCTATGTTACCACGAACAGCTGCACAAATCTCAGTTATTTTTGAAGAAAACCAGTTAGAAACAACTGCCGCTTCCAAAAATTTGTCAGCTCCTGAGTTTTTAATAACTAATCAAAGCAGAAAAGAAGTGACAACATCACGTTTAGCTAAATGTCGCTTACGAGCTCTTATTAATGACAATGAAATGGTTGAAGCTTGGGCATGGTCATGCAAATGTATTCAGGTGGATTTCGATTTTAATCATATAGCAAAATCATTATGTTAGAACATCATTTTTATAACGCTTTATTATTACTGGGATAATCAGGACATATGCGCTTAGCTTATCTAATCTATGCTACTCATTCCCATCCCTATTCTCATCCCTAGTCGTTGTCCTAATCATAATTAGCCAATACCCTTAAATAAAGTTTTTGAAATATACTTTCATAGTTCGTCCCACATGAGCGCTTAGATTTTTTGCAAGTGGGAGGGGTAGGATGAAAGAACAACAACTGTGGAAGCCAAAGAAAGAAAATGGCAAAGTGATTGAACCTTGCAGTCAGTTGTAACTGGATTTTAACAAGAAAACATTACCTGAAGTTAAGGTCTATTTTTAGCTTAACCTTTGAAGTACTACCGGGCCCTTTTCTTAAAAATATAGGTTGGAAACAGCTGAAAACATGAGTATTAATGATTGAACATTTATATTGTGTAAATGGAATGATCGTTCGATGTCAAGAGTTGTGTTATAGGAATTGGAAGGTGCACTGTGCTATCAAGATCAAGATGGTGATAGCCTTTTGCACATTGTAATTTTGCATATGGATCTCCCAAAAATTTATGCGCTCGTTGAGCAAATGTTAAAAGCTGAAGATGCTTGCACACGACAAGCTTTTGATGTGCCAAATGCAGCTTTCGAAACACCTCTTTATTTAGCTGTGCAAAAGAATAGTCCTGAAGTTGTTGCATACTTAGTGGAAGCTGGAGCTAATCCAAATCACCAGACGGCATTGCCAGGACAACAAACACCTTTGCATTATGCTGCATCAAATGGAATGACTAAAATTGTTGAAGTGATTTTGTTTGTTCATTATGCATTTATTACTACTGCCTGTTATGCATTTCAAAGAAGCAATTTTTAATTGCTTCATAATTTCGGCGGTACGATTTCATATTTTAGATTCTTTGCGCTAGTGGAAAGGTTGATATTAACATACCCAATGGAATGGGACAAACGCCGCTTTTATGTGCTGTTAAGGAGCATGGTGTGGGGTCGAGAAAGAGTCACCTATATATTGATAACAATTCGACGATTCTGTGTCTTCTAAAATATGGAGCGAACCCTATGAATACAGTAATTTTTTTAATTTCAAAACTTGAAGTGGAAGTAGTTGTAACTAATACGTTTTGATCACGAATTTTGACCTATTGCACTTGTGCATACATATTTAGTGATTAGATATAATGACGGTTGTAGGCCGTAAACATGCATTCATTACTATACAATCAGCAAGTTACGTATATATTTTACATATTACGTATATATTAATTAAGTGTTGCTTCCCATCAAATTTCATTGATGTTTACCAACAATGCTTGTATGCAGGATTTGTGTGGAAACAGCATTCTTCATTATGCAGCAAACAGTCTGGATGCTGATCTTATTGAGGTACTTTTTGTTCCTCAAAATGTTTGATTTCATCTCAGTCATACAAAAAGCGTATTTGTAGATATCTGTAGCAAAACTAAATGTTGGTTAAATAAATATGAAGAGAACTATTTCGATTTCAAACTTTCTTTTAATACCTCAAACATTAAAATTAGTCTCGTCGCTTCTGTATATAAATGAGTATTGAGATAGGCTTATTACTATTATTGGTATGTAAATGTATTCATCGATTCAATTAGATGTTCAAGTCGTGTGTAGACGAAGAAACGATTACAAAATTGGCAAATAAAGAAAATGTGTGTGGTGAAACGCCACTGGAAAGCTTGCATAGTGAACCGGAGTCACACGATGAAAAACTTCGTTCAAATGTTTTCATCAGCTTGTTAAGATGTGGTGCCACTGTTAAGTCCCATTGAATTCAATTCCAGTTTACCATGTTCCTAATTCTTAGTGTTACTTGGGATGAGGCTATTTAACCTTAACCAATTATACTTCCAAATCTCTTCATATTTGTAGTATTTCTAACTGGTGCTTTCGATTTAAAGCATTAAGTTAGACGTCAATGTTACACATCTAACTCTGACATTTTTTTTCATATTGCATCTTTTTTTCTCACTGTAAAGTCCTCAATCACCTAGTCTTGCCAATTTTTCTGGTTTCTGCTATGTACAAGGTCGAATTTAATTTTTTGAATTATGTTGCCGGTGGAGGAGATCTGTATTTATGACTTTTATACACAACATGTTTGATCGATATTATACCTCAGTCACTTGTGTCGTAGCCGGTGATTTTTGTAATCATGTGTTCAAATACCTGAAAATATGGTTATGTATGAAAAACTATTTGTTAAAAATTGTGTGGTATTTCTATTATCTGTACAGTTTTTTCGTTATTTTAAGACTAAGTCATTGATATTTATCGTAGCTACCGTTGCTGACAGTCCTTGATATGAAAAGTCTCAGGCGCAGTGCGTAGATGTGTAGAAGTGCGTAGAGTTTAAATGTTCGACTAATTTAACACAAATGAAGAGGTTAATATTTTGAAGTAAAAGGAAAAGAGACAAATTGATCGCATGGGATGTGTCAACTAAATTATCGCATAATTCCTTAAAATGATTACTAAGATGACCTCTCTGTACTATTAGGTATGATGTTTAGTAAACCTGTAATTCTAAAGGGAATGAGAAGAGAATATTTCATAACAGATTTGACGATACACTAACATTCACCTCTTTCGTTATCATAGGGTATGTCGAATGGATCGTAAACAGTAAAAGGCAGCTGTCTAAGCACCTGCGAATTTAAAGTGAGGAAATGATATTTGAGGAGAGTAAAAACTGTCAGCTTTTTAACCTTACACACACATACATAAAGGTTTTCATTAATTGCGTACTATGCAGTGGAAAATGCTGTGTTACTTTGAAACGTGAGTCTCTTTCCACACATAACGTGCCACGTAAGATATATGGAAAGAATAGGATTGTGGACGATGGCGCTCTGCCTAAAACGTTGGATATGCGGAAAGTAAGAAGTTTCTTGTTCGGACAGCTTCCAATTCTTTTGCAGTATTTTCTGGTCACTGGATATTACGATTGCACTATTTCATAAACTTTAACACCTTTTCTTAACTTTAGGAAAGGAACTTTTCCGAAAAATTTAAGAGAAAAAACTTTCAGAAAAATGAATCGCCCGAATGTATTTTATATATTGAAAATTGTGACAATTTCATTTACACCTCAATGCTCGACATCAAAATCGTTCTCCACTCCCTTGTATTTAGCATTCGATACATATCGCATATTTATGATTTGAAAAATTCGTGAAGTTGCTCATTTCTTTTGTCATTTACAGAAAGCTACTCGAATGATCTCACAGTTCTTTTGTAAAAGATACAACCTATGTTGTACGTTTTCCCTCACAAAAATATCTCTCAAGCATAGACCTTGAACATCTTCTACGTAACGGATGCACAGAAAGATTAAAAATTGCCAAACTGGAATGAAATTTATTGATCGTCTTTCGATGTTGATATCTACTGCTCTTTACGATTACTAAATAAATAATTTCTACATTACCTCGAACTCAATAAGTGTGATAGAATCTTCTTAATTAATTACCTCAGGAAGACTGTAGAATGCCATAGACAATAATAGTCATTGTTATAATTACTGTGCTAGTTTTCTAGACCAGACATGTTTGCACAGATGCAAGTCAAATTCCTTCTCATGCTCAAATTTCGTTAGTCATTTTTGATTTTATGGTGATCAAATTTAGTTTGCTCATAAAACAGGACCAATAAAAATGGTTTTTATTCCTAGGATACCCTGTATGGCTATCGCGGTCGTAGCTTTGAAATTAGAACTAATTGAAAATTGTTTTCGAGAGGAGTGAATGGTCTTAATTTTAGTATGAATTGCTTTGAAATACAAGAAAGGCTGCTGACACATAAGAGAAGACTATTTAGATCGACTAAATTAATATAAAATATTTGAATAAGATAAATACATAAAAGTAAACAAACGCAAAACTTACAGTAATATGACAGAGAATTAGATAAACATTATTGTCATATGCTAACAGTTGAGATCAGTACCAGAGCTCATGGCACATAAACATGGCAACATTAGTGATGATAAGGAAAAGATAAGTGGTAAGCGAAATGTTTTCCAGCCTTCTGATGATCCTTTTCCAGTAAGTTGGTAAGCAATGTTTCCTTTGAACTTCTTCTTTCACTTTTATGAATTCTCTCATCAAATTAACGAGTAACTCGATCCGTTGTGTATTTAAGGGTGGTGGTGCATCAGCAATTGCTTCTGATATTGCTGTCTCTTGGTGACATTCTGTTATATCTACCTGCAGAAAGCTTGAAACTTTCAATTCATGCTAGAAAGACATTTGGTAACTATTTCTCATTACAATCAATCTCTATCTTCTGAGCAAGCAATCCAAACCTACGACAGTATTTTGCCCCAGTTAATTGAAATAGTAGACTGGAATCTTAAAAAAAATTTTTTTCAAATGAATGCTTTGGTGCAGAATTATCTCGGTTGATAAATTTCTATAAGACCATGAGATCTTAATGTTTCCTCACTGGCAAGCGCTATAGGTCAGGACTAATTGAGATATCTCTTATGTCGTCAGTCTAGCATCATGACCTTAATCAGTTTAGCCTTATATTCATTATTTATTAATCCGAAAAATTCACGACAAGTAATATTCAACATAAGCGGAGATAGTGCTGTAGAGATCTGCCTTTGGATCATGATTTTATTATAGAAAAGAACTGTTGATCGATATTATTAAATCCTCACCTCAGTAGGAATTATATCTCGAAATGTGAAGCTACCGGAGGTTGAACTGACAAAACGTGTCGTAACATCATGATTTCTTTTGATCTCTTCACTGCCTGCTATCCGAAATCTTTTTGGCACATAACAGCAAAACAGTCTCTTAGCAGACAAAAATCGTAACCAACATGGAATTGCCTTAATTATGATGGAGACATTGCATAGTTTCCCATTACCTATTCTCATTATAGTGTTATTTTACTTATAGGTTATGATGGATAAAGTAAATAGTACAGAAATGATTATTACTTCAGATAAAGATATTACTACGAAAGGAAACTAGAAGCATTCACCTCAATGTGTTGGTTTTGTAAAGCATACTTTTCTAAATAAACAAACATTAAACTGGTACAAGTGGCGACACTTATAACAAGCATTTGTACCATATGAAATACAGCTGAAATGTTGATATCAAGTGCAAAAATAAAGAATAAACTGATAACTTTTATCATTTGAATTGTCACAAATTTCTCTATAAATGAATAAACCAACCAAGCAAAGGCACATCACAAAATGAGCCTCTCTGTCCAGGAAATGATTCCGATGGAAATTTCATTTCATCAGCTAGCATCAAAAGCATGACAGACATACTTAGCAGCGTCATGATTCCCAAACGAAATTTGCTTTCGTGTCGACCAGTTGCATTTGACGGAGCATGGAAACCGATAACCGCTACAAGACTTACCTAAATGAAGCAGTGAAATATGATTTTATTTTGGTAGTATTTTTTAAAACAATAGTTCAAATATGAAAATATTATAATCACTAATGTAGGAAAGACATCTCTATTAAAATTATGTTGTAACATCGGCGGTCACGAGCGACTTTTTTAGTCAAAAGTATGAGGTCTTCATTCATTGAGGAAATCTCTTATTAAAATAAAAAAATTACATTTTACAAGAGAACTTACTTACCAGAGCAGTTGGAAAAACGAAATTAAAAACGTAATAAAACGACTGCCTCCGAAGAATTAAAATCATATAAATAGTTGAAAAAGATTCGTGTTCGAGATCTATTGTGCCTACAATTTTATATTTAGTTGAAGAAAAATTTAATCAAAACACTATCTTCATTGAAAGAAAAAACTTAAATGAATGTCTAAATTTGAAAAACTTGAAATTACTTTGTTAATGTAACAATTCCAATTAATCAATATGACATAAATATATCGTATCATTGAAATAAGGGAAGTAAAAGTTTATTATTGAATATAACCATTATGTATAATAGCATTTTCTAGTAGCCACTCTTGACTGTCGTAAAAATCGTCGAGCAATACTTCTCGTTGATCAACAATCAAACTTACATATTCATATTGATATGACCATGAACCACACTGCAAACGAATTCATTTGTTGTTAAATTTTTTATGATCCAATTGAGTGAAATGAATGTTGTTCACTCCTAACTGAAATTATGATACGGTGACATAAGGATAAAGCTAAAAATTAGAGAAACTTACAGTTTAACACTGGAACAGGGAATATTTTAACACAACACTGCAGAGAATCGCTGCAGATGATTAGACAACTAGGTGATAAGTAGAGTAACCATAATTATGAAAATAAACTATGAAATGATGATTTATTAGCTTACAATATTTAAAATATAGCCATAGACAATCATTAGTACAAGAATTGTTAATTGTCGTGAACTTTTCCAAAAGAACTAGAAAGGAACTGCTCAGGCTTCAGAGAACAATTAGCGAGGAAACAAAAGATAACAGCCGATATCATTTAATATACGTGTAAATGTTAAAGAAACAGGAAAAACTAACCATTTACCTCGGTTGGACAATTCTAAATTACTGCAAAAAATTGAAAAAATTGGATTATTTAATCAAAAGTGCATGGTTGTCAATACGATGTACTTTCTAAAAATAATGTTTTAGCAAAATTTAAGACAGAAAAATGCTCAACAATGTTGATTAAAAAAGGGAAGCATAATGGTGTCTTTCAATTCAAATAGATAATTATAAATATCTTGAGATTCTTCAAGTTATTGACGTTCAAAAGGAAAATTCATGCAGTGGTGTTTTACAACGTTGCGATGTAGCGCAGTGGAAGAAATGATTTCTGCTAAGTAACTAAAATATTGAAATAAGTGGAAGCAAATGCACTAATTTGATTTTGCATGGGAGTTGAATGGGGCGACTTATAATTTCAAAATACTCCAAAGATGTATTCGACTGACTGTTCCTAAATGTCGGTTTAAAGCACTGACAAAAAAAAATGATCTAACCTAACAAATATAACAGTGGAATAAGAAAAAATTGCTCATTCAAGTTCTTACGAAAGTTCTAATTAAGTCAAAGTAGAAATGCAAAAATTGATACGTAATTGTAAGACCAATTAAATAGTTATGTAGATTACACTGAAATTATCATCTATAAAAAAATTGAACAAAACGAACTTGTCATGCCTGAAAAACAGAACACTGAAAAATGAATTAATATTATGAACAGAGAAAGAACTATTAAGAATAAATTTGAGAGTTCAAAAGATCGAAACTCTTAGCAAATGCTATCTATATATCATTTGCATATAAAGCCTCGATCTCTTACATAAATCGAATATGAGTATCAGCAAAGTCGGATTGCAGCCATGATCCATTGAGAGAAATAGGATTTTTGTTACGGATTAAGGTATACAGACTGCGAAAAAGATAATAAAAACGTAAATCAGGAAAAGTAATAGAAATTGAAATTGTTTGAAATAATTGAAAATTTAGAAATAATTATCAAATTCATCGGTGCCGCCATGTTGGAAGATTACTGAATTGAAGAAAAACCGTAATTTGGGATTTTTGAAATCTTATAGGTTCCGAAAAAATGAGTAATATTTATTCAAACAGATTGCAGGAAAAATGAACGTGGTCAGAAAACATAAATAAATAACAGAACAGTTGCTGAACACAATGTAGAGAACCATTTATATATAAATACCTTACTGATTCGTAGGTTTAGGGTAGGGTAAAAAACTTCGGTCCAAAGCAAAAAACAAAATGAAGAGCTATTTAATTACCTCTGAACTGCTTCAGATTTAAACCAATAAAAATTTTGGATAAATAGAAGTAAAAGTATATTTAGTGAAAAGTTAAATAGTTATAACTGTTTTGTTTGTTTCAAAGTTTGTTGAGTTATAATCGTGTACTAAAAAACAGCAAGAGTGAACATACTGATTATATCTTCAAAAATTTCTTATTACTCCAAATAAGAAATAGTATTAGTTAAACTTGGGTCTTTCGCATTTTCCCAAACAATCACTACAATTTTTTTTTATTATGCTTGTGTCTTTCACTGGTTTGATATATCCGCTTATTCATCTTATTTTCACCGCTTTATTTCTTAAATTTTAATCAAATATAGAATGTAAAAATTACCGCTAATGTACAATTTTGTACATCGAAAGGAAAATATTTAATATTGATGGGACAGAAGGCATGCGTAGTAATGGGAATAAAAACGCGCAAACGACCATTGACACTAATTTCTGCCACTGCATCCGATGCGTAATCCAAAACTTTACCATGTATGCTGAAAATTATCAGTGTTATAATGTGTGTTGCCAAAAGGTGACTAATATTATTTAATAATACTAATACTAAGCAATTTCTTATTGCTCCAAATGCGACATAACCCGAATATTTAGAGTCAAAGAATTCATCTCAATTTCATCTTATTTTTATTAAAGGGTTTGCTCGTTAGCTCCACTCTCGACAATTTTTGTTCAGACATCTCCTGTAGCGCACTTTGTATTCTTGCATAATATAGCTGGTGTGGTGCATAACGAATCCAATCTCACCATGCTTTTGTCAATAATTGTTGAAAGAGGTCTTTGATTTTAAATCATTTTAATATGGAAAAATGATCAGGACTCACCTGTGATATAAGTATAGCTCTGGTTTCCAAAACCATTTCGACGGTATGAATGTTCTTGTTATATTATTGAATTCACTAGCATTCCACTTTAATGCGGGATCAATCCACCATATGTGGAAATAGCCAGATATCGTTGCTATATTATTTCGATGATCCTAAATCATTCAGGTAAATAATTTTCGAACATTGTAATTATCTTTAAAAAGAACGAGTTAATTTTGGACACATTATTGTAAGGCAATCAAAAGAAAAAGTGTGGGCAGAATATAAAATTACTTAAAATATAAAAAACTGAAAAAAAAACTTTTATATTTTAGATTCGCTTA
>JABVXW010000512.1:0-32291 GCA_013365375.1 Litomosoides brasiliensis | reverse complement strand
TCTGATTTATGCTAACTAGCACAATACATGATCAAGAAAGGCTTCTCGTGTTCTTAAATATTATAACATTTGTCTAAGCAATATATTCACACAATCAGTATAAATGATTTACGAACTATTCATTTCTTATCTATTCTGATAATAATCATTATCATTTTGCACATTGTATTTTAGGATAATAAATATATTTCAGTAATCAGTTTTTTTTTCCAAAATAAATTTGATAATGTTGAGCTGCAAGATTTTTTTCCAACATATAGTTTGCAACAGTTTGATAACGCATTTGTAATCGTAGTGAATTATAAAATTAAATTATCATAATTGAAACAATACCTATTCCACTTGTGATGCATTCGTATATCAGGCATTGTGGTACGTTAAAGTCTATGGAAATTTATTTTACAATTTGAACTTTTAAGCTACTAGTTTGTATTCATCTAATAATTATGCTATTAATAGCTTAAATCTTTTTAAATTTTTTTCTAAATCTTGAACTGTGTGAAAATTTCACAAAAGCATATCCGGCTGCTATGTTGAAATACAGTGTGATATATCACAGATTTGACAAAATAATTTTATAGATCACTTCATCTGTGTTGAGTTAGTACAATAATTTGGCATTTTGTAGGTGCAAAATTTGGTTTTCGAAATTTTCTGAAAATTTTTTTAGGTAAATTACAGGAATATCATTTTTGAAATTTTAATTTAGTTTTCCGTTTAATTGCCATTTGCTCAATTTAATTATTAGAAAATAATCTTATTGTTGTTCCATTTGCCAAAAATTTCAACTTTATGTGCCTTTTTTTTTTAAATTGAATTTTAGTAATAAAACGAAAAATTAATTTTACACCATAATATGTGAAATGTGGAAAATCTTATCAGTGGTATTTACGTCTCCTTGAAAACCACGTATGATTTATATGAAGATTGCTTGTACATTCAGTGCTGTTTAGCTATTTCGTAGTAAACGTAATTATTTATCTGCCAGAAATTATACTATTCAATTTTGTAAAGAAAAAAGAAGTAAAGAATAAATTTTTTGAACAAAAATCAAAGGAAGGCTATACGATAACTACTTGAAAATGTTGATTCATATCACGTAAGAATTAAAAAGCTCAGATCTGCAACGTACATTAAGGAGGAGCAAAAGAAAAGGGGGAGGGCTTAGGGGTTAGATTTTGTTACAAATGCAATACTAATGAATATCACGATGATAGATGCATGAGCAACCAGTTTAGTTGACTATGGACTAACCGAATTAGTTTATATAAACATAAGTGTGGTGCTCAGTTTAAGAAACAATTTGCATTGTTGGTGAATTGGTTCGGTTTTATTGTCATACGATGATGATCATTTTGCTCGTACTCTTTGCTCTTATTCCACAATGTCCAGGATTTGGTATCCCACTAGGCTGTGGTCCACAAGCAGCACCAGCATGTGCACCAGCAGCTCTTCCACCACCTATTCCATCAGCACCTTGTCCACCGCAACCTGCATGTCCTCCTCCTCTTCCAGCAGCTGCACAACCTTGCCTTCCTTGTCCACCACAACTACCAGCACTACCACCACTACCAGCACTACCACCATTACCTTGTCTACCACCTCCTGTACCTCTTTCGCTACCTTGTCCTCCACCTCTTGCGCTACCTTCGCTACCTTGTCCACCTGTTGCGCAACCTTGCCCAGCACCAGTTCCACAAGGCGGCAATTGCTGCCCTTGTAAGCGCAAGAAGCGTTCCACGCCTGTTGCTGTAAGCGAAAATGGTACCAGTAATCATGCTTTGTGCAGCAACAGTAATATTCGCAAGATTATCTTAAAGGTCAATATATTATTTTAATTATAATTTTTTTTAAAAAAAAGATTTACAATATAATTAAAATGATTTTTTGAGATGAGTAATTGTGTGACATCTACCGGAACAGTACAAAAATAGACAAATCGATGTTGATCACAGACTACAGAAATTTTGAAAATTCAACATAATTTTTCATTTATCGTTCTAAGCGAACAAATATTCACAATTGTTGATTATCGCATCTAAAAAGAAAAAATTGCTCATTAGCTTTTAATTGTGCTCTTCGAAAAACTATTGCAGAAGTAAAACATTTTTAAAAAAATTTACATCATTTTAAATTGTAATGTTATCAAATAATTAAGTTTTTCAAAGAGTACATTAAATTTATTACACGAAACCTCAATGAAATTGATTAATAATATTATAACAAAGTAAATTTCAGTTCTTTTTTTTGAAATTCTTCAAAAGTTTCCAAACAAAATAATCAGAAGTTACAACGCATAAATTATTTTTATATCATAGAAATTGATATTTTCAAGCTTTTAGATATTATCATTGGAAGTCGTTTCAATTTTACTAAGTGTTACAATAGCCCGCTAACTCTTGCAGGAATAAGAAAAAAAAAATTTTATTGCTAGAAATGGATACTTTTTATTTCATCTATCATGCAAGTTGATAAGAGAAACATTTGTCCGTCTTCAAATACAATTATTGAGAGATATGTGAGTGATAATGTGTGATAACACTTGAGCTTTTCCGCTCCGTTTCATCTTTTGAATCATTTCATTAACTTTTTACACTTTCATTTCATTCAAAACTTTTTTTTTAAAAAAAAAAGTTAGATTTCTTTTTATATTGCTATACGTGAATTTTTACTAATCTGTTTCATCTCACTGCGAATGTTTGCGAATGTCTTTTTTGGCATCTGATGAAAAGTGAAAAGAAAAAAGTTAATTTAGAAATATTTTGTAATTGCTGATATCTAATGATTCAATTTGAATCGATGAATCTGTTAGATTTCCGAAATAATTGTGCTCGTGCACGCATGCATCTTCCACCAATTGTTTTATAATGTGACACAATCTAATTGGGTCTACCCGGTACCCGGTGATATGAGCTTGTAACAAAATTTGGAGACAAACCTTTCGATTAACTTCTATCTTTAAGTGGAATTATAGGTTCATTTTATTCTATCATTATTTTGTGATATCATTCCACTATCAAAGAGGATGCGGTAGCACAATTATAATAATCTTGTTCAGTCTAGCTATTTAAGGATTTTACAGAATTCACATGTGTCAATGATGTTCATATCAGATCGAGAAATCATTAACTTCTTCTAGAGTACCTTAGAAACATAGTTAAGCATTTAGTACACTAAAATTATCCTTTAATAATTAAAATTCATTATCATAAACTGTTAAGATTGCCTAATTTCTCTTCTCCATATAAATAGGCAATTGTTTAGCATCCATGAAGTGCTATTTTTCATTGCAGATAATGAGAAGTATAATTTAGAATAACCTCTAACAACAAATATATTTTAAATTTTCTAAGATTTATTTTAGATTTTTTCCAAATTCATATTTTCATTAGAAATTTGAAATTTGAAATCGATCATTTAATATGTATCAATAACTTCTAAAGATATTTATGAACATAGAATTCTTTTGAAACCACGAATATCATTCAACCAATGAGAATTAAATAATTTATGTTAGATGATAAAAATGTAAAATTTGAGCATGCACTGAATGCATGCAATGTTTCAATATTTCAGCGCAATTTTCCAGAATAGAAATTGTTGTACAGCATTTTTCTCCCACACTAAAATAACCTGTCGTTGCTTGCACCAATTCACTGTCATAGGTGAGAGAAGGCAAACGTAAAGAGAATATTAAAAAAAAAATTGAAACCATCCTTTTCATCCAATTTAATTCATTTCATATTCATTAAAAATAGGCATATAATTCAATTAGTACATCAAAAAGCATAAAATTAACAATTATAATAATAATAATAATTAATAATAAACAGTAATAATAATTAATAAATAATAATAAGTAATAGTAATAATTAGTAATGAGGGATAATAATTAATTAATAATAATAATAATAAATAATAACAATAAATGATTTGTGAAAGATGAATGCGTAACAATGGAATGTTTCAGAATTTGAGCTCAGATGCAAAACTTTCCAAAGCGGCGATTTATTCGGAATTGAAAGCGAAACAAAAGAATGATTACGTGGTGTTGTGTTCGCAGTCTAGTTTATCATTTACAAGTGATTCAACGAATTATTGTGTTGCTGGAAATACAGATCACCTTTGCTATGTATTTCAACTATGAGATAACCGATCTATATTTTCTCACATAATCATTTCTCAGAAAAGTTTTTGCTTGTTAACAATTAACGTTATTCAGTACACACTTGAATATTCTACAAGAAACAATATATTAAAACAATGCTTAACATATTAGGTTTCAGAAGAAAAAAAAAACCGTTTTAATCTTAATAACAGTTACCAATTTTAGGTAAAGACTACTAAATTGTCCTAGAAAGACTGTTTTTTTTTCTCTAGATTTTTACAAAGATCTAAATTAAATTGTTTTTTTTCCTTTTTTTATGAAATATTTTTAAAAAAAAGGAAAGTTACAATTACCGTTAACCTTCTAAATATTACAATAGTGCACATCAGTTGGTAAACTCTTTTATTTTGGTAATTTAAAAAATATTTTTAGCTAACATAACAAGCAATAACTGTCATTATCCCTTATCCATTTTTTTCCCCAAAAAAATATTACTCATACAGTGAAGTAAATGATGTTAACATTGTTATTTGCCTTAAACATTCATTAACCAACCTTCAGTCCAATATTCTTATCTGATTTGTAATTTCAAGTTGATAAATATGCATGGTTTTTGAATCGTTCAATTCACTTTATGCGATATCGCACTACTTTAGGTAAGAAAATCAAAAGAAGATCCATCTGTACGAAAGATAAAATGATCATACAAATTAAACATTTAAAAAATCACAAGTAATCACAATATCAGCTGCAAGTGCTGAAAGCAATGATGCTTCATCAATTTAAATATTTAATTTAAAAATAAAAAGCAAAAAAAAGAGCGAAACAACAGTTCAAGACTATGATGTGATGTGTGGTAAAATGTATCGTCCAAGTTTATACTTCATATGAGTTCAATTAGCAAATTTCAATTAATCAGTGAAATGGAACTATGGACAATCCTCCTAGTTCTATAGCTGTAATATATGAGAAAATGGAATTAAAAGAAAGCAAATCAGTTGCTTGCTTTATTGTCATATAATTACAATTAGCAATAAAATGCTTAAATGCAAAACTCATAAACATTGATAATTCATTTCACGTAACATTTTTATCATGAAATTTCATCAATTCAACATTTATGAAATGTAAACGACCTCAATAAATTATATTATAAACTAATTTAAACATAAACAGATAAACGAATTCGAAATAAAAATTGAAAAATAATTGCTGAAAAATGAAATTCTCAAGTGAACAATTACACGCTGAACGTAAAAGGGTTGGAACAAATTGTAGCCTTACCATTACATAAAATACTGACTTGTAGCACACTCAAAAAGTCCCATCCAACAATCACGGCTCACTGAAATGTATACATGTAAATTAATGTTCTGAGAGCTTCTTTAGTTTCATAGTAAGTGCGTGAATTTGCATAAGGCCGCATTATCACATTGGCGGATGTGTATAAATGTGGGATAGGTCCAGTTTGGTTGCTGTTGTAGTTTCGGGACGGTTGAGGTCGGTGCGTGGTTGGCGTTGGAATTGCTGGGAATTTGTGGGGTCGAACTGGTAAGGTTTTAGAGTAAAGTATGGAGTCGAAGGATGCCAATGAAGCGGTCAAACCGAACGGTTGTGATACTGAGGTCAAGGATTTTATCAGCGCCCTTCCAAAAAGTATCAAACGAAGAATTCAAGCATTGAAGAAGCTTCAAGTCGAGGGTTTGTATACATTTCTTCGTTATATTTTATGTCGAGAAAACTTAGAAAGAACATAATGTGAGCAGTAAAAAGGATGGGAAATTGACAGTGGTAAAAGATGTCAAGACAGATCATGAAGTTGTTTTCTTGAATTTCAATCAAATGTTCTTTAGCTATCAATGTGGAAACCAATTTTTATGAGCGTGTGCATCAATTAGAAGTAGAATTCGCTCCTATGTTCAATGCTTTGCATGATAAGGTAAATCGTTTGCTTTTTTTTGCTTCAAATTGTTAGCGATCGCAGGGCAGCTGAGAGCATGATATAACGCCCAAGAGCGCACGATGATAATCATTTTGCAAACCGGTACTCCTCCCTGCATACAAATACGGATTTGATGTGCATACTGTTGAAGATGAATTCCGATGTATTTGCGGTACTTTTGAGATTTTACGTACGTGTGCTCAGTCTCCCCTGTACAACTAAGATGAATAATCAGATTTTAGTTGACCTTGTGTTGCTTGCAGAGAAAAGAGATTGTGACTGGCAAATATGAACCCACTGATGATGAGGCTGATTTTCCGATCTTGCACGGTTATACAAAGGAGGAAATCCAGGTAATTTCATTGCTAGAAATTTTTCAAAAAATTAGTCTAGTTTTGCAAATTGTTGCTCCGACATGTATAAATGTTGCTGAAATGTTAAGTATGTTAAGTATATAAATGGTCTCTGTAGAGTGTTTTGGCATATAATTGCAGAAAATGGAAGAATCATCTGCACCGGAACCTAACTATCCAGTAAGAGGCATCCCAAAATTTTGGTTACATCTGCTTAAAAACGTAGATCATATCAGTGAGATGATCCAAGAGCACGATGAACCAATACTTGAACATCTCATTGATATCACATGTGATGTCCATTCTAACCCGGATGTAAGATTTTATTATGAGTATTAAAATGTGCGTATGTTCTTCTCCACCGTTCGAAAGAGTTTTTTTTTTTTTCGAGAAAGATGTTGATCACTAGAAAAGCGAAACTTTATCACTGACTTGTTGATTATATACCATTTTTTTAGACATTTGCTCGTTTTCATTGAACCAACTTTTTTAGTCGTATACTCTCACATTCCATTTCGAACCCAATGAATACTTTACCCAGACGGAATTGAAGAAAATTTATATCCTACAAGTTGCTCCGGATGGTGATGATGTTTTCGATTATGATGGTCCAATAATAATCGGTGCCAAAGGGTAGGTTAATTTTCTCGTAATCATGCTTGGTGTATTGGCTGAAAAAATCAGTTACAAATTTATATATATATATATATATACACTGCCTTACCATAAATTAACAGTTTAATTTACCTTTGTTAATTTTACATACTACCTTTGCAGTACTGAAATAGATTGGAAGGATGGAAAAAACATTACAAAGAAGGTTGTTAAGAAGAAGCAAAGGAAAGGTGCTGGTGTTGGGCGCTTCGTTACAAAAGTGGTCAAAGCCGATTCTTTTTTCAATTTTTTTGATCCTCCACCTATGAAAACTAAAGACGAAGTCGATGAAGATGATGATGTTAGCATATTTTCTTTTATATCGAATTTTGTTATATTTGTTTTGTTGTACTGGAATGTATCTGTTGAAGAAAGCTAAGTAAATAAGAATCTTGAAGGGGGTGCAGTGGTGAACAAATTCGAGTTGTGGGCATTTAATTTTAGATAGGTGCTTTTTATTTTACCCAATCTATCATGTGTTTTAGGATACTGAAACTCAGGAACTACTGCAAGCTGACTTTGAGATTGGCCAGTTATTCCGCGACCAAATTGTGCCTAGAGCGGTGCTGTTTTACACAAAAGAAGCAATAGATGATAATGATATTTTTGAATATGATGGAGATGAAGACGAAGATGAGGTTCGGCAGTGAACCATTTCGTTTCTTGTTTGAAGTTTTCCATTATTTGAGCTTGAGGTCTAATTTTAACTGCACATTGAATGTGCGCTTTACGATCTTATAACTTGCAAATCTCCCCCGTTATTGTAAGTGGTTGCTTGTTCTTCCCGCGAATACCTGTCTGATTGTGAGCCCTGTTTGTTTTTACATATATTCCGGTGCCATTATAAGGTTACCGCTTCGATGGGGGTTTTAAGAGTTTTTGGTAATGCTATTTTCTTTGCTGTTTCTTTGGAAAAAAAACCAACAGAACTGTTTAGTTATCCAATTCTTTTTATAGTTTGAAAGGGAACTAGGCTCAGTTGGTTTTAAGCTATGATTCTTAGTATATTTTCCGTATGACTAGTCGTTGGAAGTTTATTATTATTTTTTGGAGTTTTCTATGTTTAAAGGAGATTGGTAGCAAAAGAAGTACCAGGTAATATGCTGATTGGGTCCAGTTTTCTTAATATTCATTACTGCAGTATTTTTTTAACAAATGAATTTTTCAGACTGAGTTGGTTGACGAAAGTGATAATGAATAATTGTTGCCGCTGAAACTATCTGCTTTATAAACTTATCGCTGTATTGTCAAAGTGTTTTTCACCGTTCCATTGTTTTTTTCTCAGTATTTTCGATGAGATATGTTGGACCGTGAAAGTTTTTTGATGAATATCCTTTTGTCTTTTGAAGCATGCAAGCATGTAATCGTTTTCTGCGACAAAAAAATATTTTATTAAAATTCTACATTGTGCTTTTGGTCACACCTACTGTCGTTGGTGCTTTTTACATACGGTGTTCACAACTAAGGAAATCGGAACATTTTTTTGGAAGGAAATATTAAAAACACTTATTAAAAATCATTAAAAATGCGTGAAATGCTTCATTCTCCCATGGCATAAGGGTAACCTCTTGTAGGACGTAATTTGCGGACGTCTATGGCGGGTGATTTATGCTAAACTAATATGATGATTGCTGTAGGGGTGCTTACGGTTTTGCTGGAAAGACATGAATTGCGGATAAAGCAATCATGAATAAAGTTCAAGCTTTGGAAGTTCTGGATGAATTGTCTCGTGTAAATATTGATAATCCGGATCTGGAAAGTTTATTGGGAAGCAAGGTCTTATTCGATCACTCGCTTTATTCTCTTCCTGACTGTCCTGTACGTCGTCGTTTCCTTTCTGTTCTTGAATGTTTTCTTATGAGTCTGTGGCAGGAAAGCTATTTTGGATGCAAATATTTGGATAGGGAGACGCGACATGTCGTTTGTATATTTGATATTTTGAAGGATGTGGTCAGAGAAATTAATTTCAGTACAGGTGTGAAGTTTTTGTTCGTTTTCCAAGTTTTCTCATATTTTCTATCGAGGTGGTGCCTAATTCTCTGATTAAATGTGGTATCTGTTCCATAACTTTTTTACATTGGCGATCTCATTCTACAGAGACCGTGTGGTTTGGCGGTGAGCAGTCAGGCCTTAAAACAAATCCATTAAATAATGCAATCTCATTTCTCAGTTGCTGTTGGCATGCAGCTGCACTTGTTGTTAGTATTGGTGGTTAGTTGCGAATTTTGCGTTTTATGGAAACCTCTGTTCATTTTCATGAGCTTACTCATCTGTTTACTCAAAAATCTTTGGAGAAGTGGAAAATTTTGTTAATTCTTTTAACTGTTATCTCATTACTAGTTTATTTTTGAGAGGTTTTTTGGCATTTCTTTATTCATTTGAAAGTTACTTATTTTCAGATGCTAGTGAAATTCAGTGCTTATTAAAAGCTTCAACTCGTATGATTACGCCTCGCAGTTGTTTGTTAGCAGCTTTACTGAAACAGGACGAAAGATGTCTTTCAGTTGCTGTTGCATTATTGCGTTTAGAAGCTTCTAAAATGTAAATTTCGAAAACCGATATAAAAGGCATTTTAGCGACACTGATTATGTAGAATAGACTGTGATGCAGTTTTGCTTATGGCGGACGGTAGTGCAGTTTGAAATGTGATACCTTTCACTTTGTCGTTCGATGTATTGAGATTTATTTGTATTATAGTGTACTTAAAAAGTTTTTTTCTTTTCTTTGGGTTATACCTTGCAAATACATAAAAATCTTTAACTTTTGAAAATATCATCTTACTAGAGCGAGCTCTTAGGGACAATTTGGAAATGAAAGTAACAGGTAAGGTACCTACCAAAAGCAGGAATTTCTGGGAGAGGAAATTCCATGTTTTTCAGTCAATAGCATAATAGCTTGAATACAGGTAAAATAGTTAAAGAAGTTAACTGCTCATAAATTTCAGCGACACGCCACCTCAACTCAAAGCCATGTGGTTATTCCGGCATATTTTATTTTCGATATCCTACGACCATCAGGTATGGTATTGTTTCTTTGTGTCTGCTTCATTTTACTAAATCTTCAGTAAAGGAAGGTTTCTTTTTGTCAAAATAAAACTACGAATTTTTCATAAAGAAAAATTGGTAATTGGCGTAAGTTTTTCGGATCGAACTTTGCAATCATGTTCTGCTTTTATTGTGTGAAGAATTTACACAGGTGGTTCTGGATTGGCTTCATTCGGAGTTAGCCGCGGTACCTTTCATACTACGTTTTCTTCAAATGCTGATCAAACAACAGATTGATGGACAACAACACAGTGGTTTTTCGTGTTCGTCGTATGTCTCGTCATATGATTTTCTAAGCAACAATAATTGACTTATTTGCTACGGCATCGTGATTTTGAGACATGGCTTTTCTTTGAAACTGATTGTGGGACATGAACACATGCCCTGTTTTTATGAATTTGTATTCGGAAGATATAATTCTTGAATTATATCTTCCGAATACAAATTCATAAAAGGGGCTTGAAACAGGAAGGGATCTATAAATTCGATCCAAAAGGACCAAAGTTTCATGCAGCTGTTTTGTGCTCAGTGCTTCCAGTTCATCTCATCTGCAGATTTTGGATGATTTTCGGAAAATAAAAGGCTTAATTTGCACTTTGATTGTATTATCCATTACTTTGACGTTTAGGTGTTATGAAAGGAACGAGAAAATTCGATTTGTTCGGAGCAAAACGGTTTCTTTTGGTAATGATCTAATTCTCTGTATTCGGCAGTTGCATGGAGATTTACCCGTTACTACCTCCTACAGATTTTCGAAGATTGAAAGGGTTTTTTTTATATTGGATATATTCTTTTGCTTCTTCAGGGCAGTAATTGGATTAATTATAGGACTTAAGAGATTGGATATCCTGCCATGAACACAGGGAGAGTTATGTGCATGTGCATTAACATTTTATATTTTAATAGTTTCCCTTTTATGCATAGAACTGCGATCGTTCCCCTGACTCATTATGGCAATAGAATAAAATTAAAATATTGTTATAGGAAGTATGTTTGATGGCGCCTAAATATAGTGAAGAAGACTCAGGCGACCGGCAAATTATAAAATGTTTCGAGAACTTGCGAACTACCTGTATACGGTTGCAAAATTCAGGTGATGCCCCATTTAATATGATGCCCATAATTGGGATTGTTGAACAGCTGCAGAAGACAGTCATGGAAAACGACATTGTGTCAACATGTAAGGACAGTCATGAAAATCAGCTATACACTAATATGATATAATATGCGAAAGATATATTTCTAAGGAATCCATATTTTTGTTCACGTATTGCTTGGATTGATTTTATTTTTTAATAGTGTGGTAAAAAGAACGACAAATAAAATGGTTCAATATGTACGGTTTTTTGCTGAAGAATATTCGAGTTCTCACTTTCTCGATAGTGCGTATTTCTTATATGTAATTAAAACCGTCAAATGTATATCTTTCATTATACTAACCGATTTTTAGATTCCGATGTCAATGATCATAACCTAATAAATCTTGGAATGTCCCCTCCTTCCCTGCCCTTTAATTTGAGGAGTATTCAGAAATACTGAAAATACTGTACAGACCCTAATGACACCTGGAATGCTAAAACCCGCGAAACTTCCTTGCGATGGCAAGTGCTGTAGGTATAAGACATCGGTTGGCATTGATTGTTAGCGAGTTGATTCTGAACCTGTTGTCGGTATCTTTGGGCTACTGGTTGGTCTGTGTCGTAAAGGGGAGCTGTTACACATTGGAGATTTTTTGGGTAGCGGTTTAGTTTCGGTTTATGTTGGGTGCGGTGTGGGGGGTTGATGGGCGGGCGCGCTGGTATTGTAAGATTGAGTTAGTTGTTTTTCAGAGTGTTGTAACAATGTCGTCATCGGAAAGCGATCGTAATCGATCAAAAAGTCATTCTCCTGCAAGGTTTGTTTGTTCATTGAAAAAGGAAGGAAAATGGGAAATATGTCAATTGAAGAAATTAGCTTTTTATGATTCGAGATGATATTTTGTAACCTTCGTAAATAGTCTAACAACTCAGTGCTTCATTTTCTTAATCGTCTTATAAGATGCTTTTGGTAGGCATAACTTTATCAGGGTTGATGTAATAGTTTATTCGCCTTAAGTGTTTTAATGTTTTAATCAGAAATAAATTTGATTAGAGATGCATAAGTTTGTGTGAAGTTGTTGTTTTGTGATCACTTTTGTTGCTACATACAGCTTCTGGTTTTTACGTGTGTTACTTTTAGTGAACGATCTGACTCACGTAGTAATACGCCACCTCGTCGACGTAGTCGTTCAAGATCAGTCGATCGTGCCGCTGAACAGCTCGGTCGGTTACATATATGTAACTTCGATGAAAGTCTGAGAAAAGATGATTTGAAAGACGCATTTGGGTATGCGATATTTTTCAGCTAAAACATTTTGAAAACTAATGTTGTAAATTGAGAGGAGGCTGTTTCCCAACTTCATTTGAATCATTCCTTTATTGGTCTAAATTTAAGCATAGTAAAGGTAATGTAATTTTACAGAGAATTATGATATTAATGCATTTATTTAAGTACTTCATAAAATCTGTATATTGGTGCAGGAAATTTGGCGATATCGATAATGTTTGGCTGGCATCATATCCACCGCTATTTGCATTTGTCACATTCAAAGCGAAGGAAGATGCTGCCGATGCACTGAAAGAGATGAATAATGCGTGAGTAAATTTATATACGGTTTATTTAATATTAGTTATCGCTGAGGGCGGATAGCACTATAAAGTTGATGTGTTCTACACCAAAGTTTTTGGAGTTAGGGAGTAGTTTAAAACCTTATAGGTATAATGCAATTCATTTATCAGTTATTACTGTTATAGGTATATTGGAAGAAATAAGATCAAGGTAGCGACAGCTCATCCACCGAGAAAACCTGGTGAACGAGGTCCGTCACGTCGCTACGGTGGTGGTGGTGGTTATCGAGGAGGTGGTGGGCCACGGTTTGTTTTTCTGCAGTTGGTTTGTCGACATCATTGTTGTGGTTTATCTGTTGTACTGTGTTGTTCTTTCAGTTCACTTGTTTTTGTTGTTGGGTATGTTTGTAATTTATTTTGCAGTTCATATGGTGGATATGGCGGTAGGGGTGGTGGATATGGCGGAGGAAGTTACGGAGGACGATCAGGAAGCTCTCGTTCATATGGTGGAGGCGGTTATCGAAGCAGTTACAGTGGTAGTGGAAGTGGTAGTGATCGAAGGTAGGATTTTTGACTGATGCCACGTTGAGAATTGTGCATCATATTGAATCCAAACGAATTAACGTCTTTCTCCATTTTGTTTCATGGCCGCTATGCTCTGTGCTTGCCTCTCTTAATTTCAACATGCATCATTTCGTGTCTAATGGTGTATGCACCTCCTTGATTTCAATCTGAACATAACTGTTTGAAAGATTGCGAACTGTTTGAAAGATCACTTATCCTAAAAATAACGAAATGACTGTGGCTGATGATATAAAAGGATCATAAGTAACCCATTAAAACTTCATTCCTCTTTCAAACTGTCAACTAGTTATGTCTAAAGTGTCTAAAATTCATTTTTCTTTATATTCCAGTATTCAGTCTCTCTTAAATGAAAGGAAAGAAACTATTGCTTATGTATAAACTGGTCCATCCTGCATCAGCGGAACTATGCAAACTGGTGTTCGGGTACGGATGAAATGAGTTATCCTGACTTACGGCTTCTGCCAGCCAAGCCAAATTTTGGTACTATTCATGTAGATGGTTCGGTTGACATTGTACGGTGGGCGGATACTGGTAGCTTTGACAAAATCGGCTGCATTTGACTGTGTAAATTGCTGGATTCCGCGATGAATAATATCGGTCGTTACATCACAAGATATTCTTTTAAATGAAATATTGGGCATTGTACTACTACAAGTGGTAAGTCCGATTTTGCGCACTTGTATTTCTGGGCCCTGTTCTCCTGAGTAAATCCCGAACCAAATTTTTTTTGTCTTCGAAATCTTCAAATAATGAAGCCGTTTTTTAGTCTGTTTCCTGATAATGTTGAAATGCGACTTGATTTGTTTCTGGCATTGTTCCTATTTGGGCTTTAAAATCGTTTAAATGGTATTTACCATAATGCGCGGAATTGTAAACTAATTTTACTTAATTATCGACTGGTGTAATATTTGATTTGTTTGCCAAGTACCGACCGAACCTTAGTATTAGTATATCAAGTGAGATTCTGCTTGTCAAATTATCCATGGAGCACTTGTCTGCCAATAACATGTTTGTTAAGCCGCTAGTGGTTCACTATCAAATACGTGATCCATTGTCTATTTCTGTTTCTTAAAGTTTAAAAAACGTTTTCCTCTCAGCTCGTTATATTGGTGTTTTATCAGGTTGGTTTCAGTAAACACAGGAAATCTACTAAAGGTAAGCTTATGTCTTACATATTGTCGGCCTAACTATTTCTAATGACTGAAGTTTTCAGGAGTGGCAGTAATCGATACAGTGATCGTCGTTGATGCGTTGTACCGTTCGGTGGAGGCAGTGATTATTTTTCCTCAAGTCCTGTGTACTACTGTTGTTTTTTAAGTTAGATTCAAAAATTTTATCTCGATCCATTGTTTTCCGTAAAATTTGAAATTCAGTATACGTTCTAAAACTTTTTCTCTGATATACGTTCTGAAATTTGTGCATTGTTGATAAAGTTTGCTTTTTGCGTTTTTTCTGAAAATTAAACAAGATGCAGAGTAAATAAAAACAAGTTTATTATTTTGTGAGCCACGCATTAAATGTTGATAAACCTGCACCGTAAAATACAGATATTGTAACTGAGTGCGCAATTTGATTGTGCAAAAGGAAGGCATGAGGCTGGGAAGTGAGGAGGCGATATTTGGAAGGCACATAGAACATGTTTTCCATTGATAGTAAAAAGCCGTTTTGGCGTTGGGATCTTTGTGTCTGGAGCATGAAACACTCGTGATTGCCTTAAATGTTTGTTGTTTTAGAAGTAGAAATATGTTGGTAGATCTAAAATACTGTGTTCAATAGTAGTAGGTGATTATAGTAGGAAGTAAAAATTTCGGTAGGTTTAACCGTGTCCTTTACCGAATAATCAATCTGCTTAGCAGGAGGGATCCTGGTAGATGAGGTAGTTAAATGTGCTGGGAAATTTTGTGCCAGGTGGAAGACTGGAATGCAGTGTAACAGTACTACTGTTTTCTTTGGTACGGGGACATATCTATCGCATTTAAGGCGATTAAAAAAGCGAAGTTCACTTCCAGTTTTTTTTTTAATGGAATTTCGTAATGAACTGGAATTTCGTAATGCGGAATTTTAAAAAACTGTAATTTCGTAATGCTGCTCTGTTCAATAAAAATTTTTTGAAATTAAATAAAGCGTTTACTTTTGTGAACTAAGCCTATTCTATGTTTATCTCCCTAAGTTCATCATCGATTCATTCAGGTGATGAGAGAGTGAAATGAGTAAGAAATGAAGTTAGCAGAAATTTTGGTTCATTTGGTGTGTTTTTCAACATTTCAAATGTAAATTTGAAAATCATGTATATCGACAGATATAAATGAACTGAACTTGATTAATTTTCTTTAATTATCATACATTCTTCCATGCAACAATTATTATCTGATTTAATATGTGAATTGTCTAAATCATTAACAATGAAACATACAATTTTTCATTTCTATCATAAATCAACTTCCTACTGACTTGTTTATTCGGAAGTAAACTAAAATTTCTTCCTTAAATAAATTTGATAATATATATGCATTAATTAGCAAATAATTAAATTTTGCGATTTTTTATATCAATTTCTGATAATATATTTTTAACTATTTTTTCAGATAGGATAGGATATCGTCGATTACTCGGCTGTTTTGTAATCCGATATTTTTACTTCATTTTATCATAATCTGAACTGTTAGAATTTGCAATCGATAAATGAAAAGTTTAAATTTGAAAAAATTTGCTTACTAATTAGAAATTAAAATTCTGATATTTTTGTTTACTGTGCAAAAATTTTTCCTAACAACTGTTGAAGGAATTTTTCAGTGCATCATGTCATTTGATTATTTGAAAAAGTGTAAAAATTTCTCGTAACATATAATGTTAGCATGTCACTCTACAGTGATCATTTAATGGATATATTTATTGTTATAAACTTGAAATAATTGTAACTATTTCAACAATTTTCAATTTATTCCACAATTTTGAAATTATAGCTGTAAACTTTTGGTAATATTTCTTTTTTTTTGTTTCCTTAAGACAAGAAAATTAATAAGACAAAGATGAAAGTTTAGGTATAAGCAACGAAAGCAATTCTATTGGAAGATAATTTCCTTTCACAAATTCTAAATCAGAAATTACTGTCCGTAACTGATAAGTAATTTGTTTCATTCAATAAATTGCATTTGTTGTTGTTGTAAAAGTAAATCTAAAACATACGTGGAAAAGTTAAAAGTTAAGATAATCGAAATAAATGAGTGAATATATATAGATGGTGAAAAATTCGAAAATTTGACTACTATGATATTTCATTTTATTTTTTTTCAGCAAAATTTTAATTTAATGAGTGATCTGCTGTGTGAGAGAAGAAATAGGAAGTAAACTGAATTTGACAAGCTAATATACTATAATTGAATATGAATATTGCAAAGTGCTACTCTTAAATTACACAATTCTACTTGAAATAGTAGAAACTGTTAGACTAATTCGATTTGCTCCCTTTTTTTGCTGCCAAAAAAAAGAAGAATATGAGAGCAGGAAGAGGAAGATAAAGTTGTAGGATTACTCTCTCGTCCATTTCTAAAAATGTGACGTATCTATAAAAGGCCACTTTACACGCCTACACTTGCATTTTTGTTCTCCTCTTCCTCCTTCTGAGTAACCGATAATAGTCCGATCATCCTGTTTTATCATTACTGGAGGAAATTAAATTAAAAATTAGTTCTAATTTATTCAGTGAGAGGTATTTATAAGACTAGTCATTAGTGCAAAGTGAACGAATTTCAAATGATTTATCATTTTATTGTCAAGCATATGATATGATAACATATCGAAATTAATTGCACATATCAGATACCACATCGATAATAATATCAATTATGATAAGCATCAAGTATGATAGTATTATCGAAATTCGACAAGCGACAGTAAGTGAATGAAATTTGACATTCAGAAACAACATGAATAACTGTTGTGTAATTTGTAATAAAGCACTGAAGCTTAAATGGTTCATGGAAAGAAGACGAAATACAAGTAGTACAATAGGCTGACTAGCATCGTCTTTTTTTGGAATTATTTTTACTGAAATTGTTAATTATGTTACTTTTGTAGGCTTCTTGAGAAGAGCTTATGATTGGCTACTTACATAATTCTATACCTTTTTTGCGAGATGAGAGAGAAAAGAAATATATTAAGTTTGAAAAATATAAATTTCAATAATAATTTATTATGACATCACAAAAAAAAGAAAGTAATTATTACCGCTTCCGTGTAATGTGCTCATTACTAAGTGAACAAATGACACATCCAACATTATTTGTCATTCCTTAATTATTTGAAAAATATTTAAATGTAAAATTCGTTAAATTATGCGTTGTATGTGTAACATAACGATAATTAACTGCATTGTGAAAAAGTTGACTGATATAGTTAGAAAAGAATTTTAATGCTAATTTTTAGTCTTCCAGTTCGGTTAACTCTTTCCTCAATTTACTTGTAATTATTTTCTCCCTTAACTTTAGCACATAATGCCTGCCCTTCCTCTCTTTTTCCTTTCTAAGTGCAATTCAGAGTGGTTGAGTGTGTTCAGAAGTGAGTAACAAATTTTGAATACTTTAAATATATTATCAGATCTCTCTACTTCCTGCATTTTAATCAATCTTCTCAACAAATTATAATGATCATCCATTTCGGCCTTTAATTTAAAATTTGTTATATATATATATATATATATTAAATTTAAAATAACGTTTTTTTTGCTTTCCTCATTTTGTATGCGAAAAAAAGAGGATGAAAAGGTAGTGTGTAAATTAATTGGCATTGATGGAATAGAATGATTGTGTCAGAAATTTTTTTAGATCAAATTATACATTTAGTCTTTTTTTTCTCTTTTTTTTAGAACTAAAAAATCATAAAAAAAATTTTTAGTTTCTTTTTTAACGTAGGATTTTCCAAAGTTACAACATCAGCGATTACTTTTCTTCATAGTTCGGCAATAAGTCTCATATGCAAAAAATACTTCCTGTTTTTTGAGGCAAAAAAAAGTGAATTCAAATGATTGATGAGGAAGGAACCATTAATGGACAAGGAATTACTAATTCTTTGTTCATTTATCAAAGTGCAACGTTCAAATTCTTTTTACAATTTCTTTTTTTTTAGAAAAAAAAACAGAAAGTAAACAGTCGCATTCACAGTATATGTTTTTATTCAATTTGCTCCATACATTGCTTTTTTTGATTTAACTCCTACCACCCATTGTTATTAGGATTTTTCATTTTCTATTAAATTTCAAATAATAATAATAATGATTTTAAAAATAAAGTTAAAGGCTTTTTAAAATTTTTATTCAATTTTTACTCTCACGGTTTTATTAATACTCTTATTGTTAATATTAATGATTTTAAAAGTAAAGTTAAAGGCTTTTTAAAATTTTTATTGCATTTCGCTAAGATGCTGTTGTGTCATTTTCATTTATGAAATATTTTTAGAATAATTTTGAATAAACAAACGCTAATTACTCTCACGGTTTTATTAATACTTTTATTGCTAGCATATACGAAATATCGGTGTGTATTATGTTGAAGACTTTTAGGAAAAGAAAAAAAGAAAAAACACTTTGATAAAAGAAATGAAAATTCTTTAACTATTTAAAAATACTAAAAAAAAGGGAAAAAAACAAGTAATGATGGCACATTAATCGCATTGCTTTTTGATGTGAGTGAAAACAAAAACACTTTTATTTGAAAATATTCTATCAAATGGATTTCGAAGACTATTTAAATCATTTGTTAGAATGATTTAAGAATGATAGCTTTTTTTTTTATTTAGGAAATTTTTACGACAACTCTCAACCATTCCATTTCAATCCTCAAACAAATATTAGATTAGCTACTAGCTAGGTTTTTTGTTCCGGTTTTTTTTGGTGCAATTAATTTTAATAAAATTTATTTTTAACATTAGGCTAATAATTTTTAATAATTTTGAAATTTTTCAATTGTTTAATGAATAAATGTCTTAAACTTTAATATTTATTGTTGCTATAAAATAGTAATATTGATAGATCATAATGATACAAATATAACACATTGATTTCAAACTTAATATTTTCGTACAAATTTCACTCACAAAATGTTTTCATTTTTGCTATAAATGAAAAAGACCGGCAGTTTTCGTTTTGATCTTTTTTTTTAAAAAAAACTTAAAAAATTATTTGTGATGAGGAAAATTTTGCAAGTGTTCCTTTTCCTTTTTAGTGTTCCTTTAATACAAGTGTTCCTTTAATGCAAACTGTAATTACAGTTGATGGATTCATCAACGGATAAAAATGGATTCCAACACCAACAACCCAATGCAACAACACATTCAACAACTTTTCGTTCAAGTACTTCTCTTTTCTTTTTTTCACTTTTCGTCATTTTCAATTGCATAGTTGCTGAAGAAAAAAAAGGTGTGGAAAAAAAAAGTTGAACTTATGTAGTAGAAAAAAAGTTAAAAATAGTTGAGTTCATTTTATGAGTTGTTAAAGACAACCGACTAGAAGACATTCAATTTCAATTCATTCTTTTTCAAACATTGATAAGATGTAAAATGTTGTAAATTGAATGAAACCAATGTAATGAATGGCTTTGAAGTGTCTTATTGAAGACGATCAATGATAGCTATAGCTATGCTAACAAATTAAGCAATAAACTAGAAATTTTTTTTTTGCTATAAAAACAAATTACTTATATCCCATCCATTTTATATATCATTAATAGAATCAGTGGGAATATAGCTAATTTAAATAAATGCTATTTGAAAATAAAAAAGTAGTAGTAGTAGTAGTAGTTCTTGTTGTTGTCGTTGTTGTTGTAATAAAAGTATGAAAACGATTGGAAATCTAATTATGCCTAAATCTCTTAGCAGAATTATACGATGGAAGAAGAAAATTGCATTTTACAAATAGGCGGATTTTTCATTTTTTGAAGATTTTCCTGCAAAAAATGAAAATTTCCAGATTTCCAGAAAAATGAAAATTTCCAGATTTTCTTGCAAATGTTGCAACGAACGATTTCACAAAGCAATTTGCAACTTATTGGAAGCCATCCACCGAACTACAACGCTACGAAAATTGGCCGCAAACACAAAAGAAGCAATTTTACACTCAAAAAGAGTGCTATCATTGTTAGTTAGTTATTTATAATAATATTCCAATCAATCATTCTTACAAATATTACAGAATTTTAAATTTTCAAATATTCATAAATTACTAAAACATTTCTTTCTTTCTTTTTGTTTTTCATTTTACCTTGTTTACATACCAATTATTGATTACTATTATTGCTAATAAAACGATTGAATTATTATTTGCTTTTGAAAGAAATAAATTTTTGGTATATATTTGCGACAAAAAGATTAAATCAAATAAATTCCATTTAACTAATTATATTTAAATAATTTTTTTTTGATAAAAGAATGAAATGTATATAATTTTAGCTATTTATCAATTAAAATCAGCATTCGCGTGCACCAATCAACTCATTAGTTCATTTTCGGTATCAAAAGCTAACTTCGAGGATGCTACTCGTCGCTATACATCAAAGTAAATATGTGAGGACAGAACAAAACAATCGTTACATCAATTTTTTCCTCTTTTATTTATTTCTTTGTTCGTTTGTTTATTTATTCATTTACTTATTTATTTATTTGTTTATTTATTTATTCATTTTGTCTTTCTATAAATGTGACACGAATGATTGTACTAAGTTGCTAAGGTAACCAACCAGCTATATCATCAATAATTCATCTTTCTATTAATTTTTCCACTTTCATTGGTAAAATTAAATGTATAAAATATGCGTTAACATTGCTGACTAAACATTTTTACTAATTTTAATTATAATTATTCTTCCATTACGCTTTGTAGTGAGAAAGTAAGGGGAAGAGAGGAAGAGAGGAGGAAAGAGAGAGAGAGAGAGAAGAAGAAGAAGAAGAGAAAAAAGGAAGGAAGAATTTCGTTGTTGTAGTAGCCGAATATATCCTATTATTTATTTGTAACTGTTATATTTTGTATGATTATAATGTGAAATTCTAGAACATTTGCCATTTGTTTTTCCTATATTTAATTGATTGAATTATTTAATTTGAAATTTTAAATGAATTTAAAACATCCTTTTCATTTTTAATTCATTTTAAGCAAATATGAAATTCTTTTTCACTTACATTTATGTGAGAATGAATTACAGTACACTGTTGATAAATTCTAATTAGCACAAAAAAGTTTAAGGATTATTTCTTCATCTGTTGTCCAGGCCTCTCTACGTACTCTGTCCTCTCTTCCCTGTAAAAATGCAAAGAATCTACGTTTAAAAAATGTTTAAAAAGATCTTTGTTTAAAAAAAAAGTCTTCTTGGCTAATTTTGTTAATCAAATATTTTTATGAAATGCAAATAATACATCTTCTTTTACTTTTGTTTATTTCACAAACGAATTACATTTAATTTGAAATTAAACTGGAATGGTTAGCTGAAATTATAAATTCTAATGAAATTTATAATTTTTGAAAATTACAATAAGCATTAAAAAATTATAGCAAGCACTGTCTTCCTTTAAAGTTTTTTGTTAGCATACAAAATTTTAAACTTTCGTTTTTTTATTTTTTTCCTAAAAAAACACCTCAGGATTGGTTAAATGATTTGAGGATTAGAAAAATATAGAGAATGACAAATTTATTTGGGTTAGATGGAAATTTCAAATTTCAAATATTAACGTTAAAATCTAACTGATCCTATTACGTTTAAAAAAGGCTTTTTCATACTCCGTCAAAGTTGTGCAACATATTAAGGTTTAATGTCTGAACTGGATGGATTGAGTGTTCGTCACAAATTGTGACAAATGTTTGTTTGAAAATAATTCGAATGAAATTAAAATGTTGTAATTTGAAAAGTTAGTCACTCATCCGAACAAAATTTGGTTGTTTTGATGTTAGCAAAATATTTATTTAAATTAAAAATGAAACTGAGAGCATCCTGAATGTTTCAGTTTATTTCCAATAATAATTTTTTTTTCTTAATAACTATCGATAAAATTTGTAAAATGTTAATTTGCGCATATCACTCACTATGCGTTAAAAATTTTTTTCTAAAATGCGCGTAACGTTTTTGTTTTCTTTTCCATGACGAAACACATTGCGTCATTGCTAAACAAAATTATTTGAAAAAATTTGCGTGAAATTAAACATTCCATTCTTATGAATTTGTACTTTATGAATGTTTTATAAATCAAGCAATTATAGGTGCTCAGATGAAGCTGAAGCAAAATTTAAACTAAATAATTGTCAGTGATGTATGACAAGTATTTTGACAAATTTATTTATATTTCATGAATTGTTAGATCATTTTTAATGCATTGATGACGAAACATTTATAATGTATTACGCAATAAATTGATTAATTTAGGAATTTTTAATTGTAGTAAATTGTCCAAAATTCTCGCAAAAAATTCTATAAATTTAGGAAATGTGATTAAAATTAATTAAAAATTTTTTAATCGTTAATATTTGTATAGCATTACTAGTTATGGATAAAATTGAATTAGTGATCTTCTTTACATCTATGTTTGCAATATCGAATCATTTTATTTTATGCTGCCAGTGATATGAATGATATCATTTCACGCCAATTATCGTCTGTAAAGTTATTCATTCCTATAGCAAACGCAAATTGACGTCCAAAATATCTCAAATTCAACAAATTTAAATTTGTATTTCATACAAGAATTTTCAGTAAATTTTATCCATTCCTTAATTTTCCGGTAAAATAAATGATGAGGAAAAAAATCTTAAAATGTGAAATTTTCATAGGTTTGCTCTTCAATTGATATAATTTGTTAATATCAGTACGCTGTCATAATTATCAGGAGCTACAGATGGTATATAATTGCTGATAAACTGATAATTAATTAATCATTGCAATATTAACACTTGCTATGTGCTACATGAATCATTAAGTGCAAAAATTTTTTGACAATTTAATCTAATTGTAAATAAATCAATTAAAGGATAAATTCTCATTGTTGAAACGGAACAGCCACGGTACGAGAATTTAAATTACAGTTATTTAAAAAATTATTTGAAACATTTAGTGAATTCCTAGAAATTAATTTCATCAATTTGTACCAACATGTGATAATAAAAAACAGCTTGAAAAACTGATTATGACAAATTGAATTTTAAAAAACCTTACTTCCTTGATGCAATCTTTAAATTTTCAATCTAAATTTTTAATTTTTGACTTTTTCGATTTAAACGAATTTTGATTTAAATCTAAATTTTTGGCATTATAAAATAAAAATAAAAAAAATACCACTACATTATAGCTATTTAATTTCTTCAAATTAAACTTGAGTACTTTACGGTGATGTGTTTATTTCGCATTCTATAAGATACTAACAGAATGCAAAGTAAGAGTATTCAATTACAGTGCTAACTCAGAAGTACATATCTTTTCACGCTAATCAATTTGGCATAATTTGTGGATTAAGAAAAAATGAAAATGATTAACTGTTACGAATTAAGAAAAAAGTGAAATATTATTATACCGTAAATTTTATTAATTATTTCTCGTTTTTTTTTTGTTTTTTTAATTGGTAGTTGGACGAAGCATATGTAACCAATTTGCAAGCAATGTTTTGATTATTTTCTAAATTTTAAAACACTGAAAAATTATTTTAGCACATATCATTGTTTGCTTTCGTCCTAACGAACAAAACAAATTTATTATTTAAAAATTAATATCTAAAAAAAATAATGAAAATAGAAGTTAGAATGCTTTTAGCGATTAAGGATTAAGACTATTGATTTCAACGCACGAATTAAACTAAAAAATATCAAATAATCAAACCGATGATGTTATTATTTCCCTCTGAAATTTTAACATCCAATAATGAAGTGAATAAAAAAAATATTCATAAACATTTATGAGAATACAACTCGTCACAAAACATTTCCTTTTTGTTATATTAAAAAGAGGACGAAAAAAAAAATTCAAATATTTTCACTTCTTTCACTCGTAGTCCACTTATCCTCATTTCTATGCTATGTGCAACAGATTAAATGAATGAACGGTTCCTACAAATTGATCCTAAGAATAATCAAATTTCTTAATTAATTGAGTACGTGACACATTCTACTCGTACATCAGACAACACTGAAAGTAATCATTTCCAGTATTCAATGTATTCCACGGTGAATTATTCAACCAATTCTGTCCATCTTTTCTTTTATTCCCAACATAATTTTGCAAATCCTTGGCTCGAAATAGATTCCCACGTAAAAGTGCCAGAGATTGAAGTCGTTTTTCTATCATATGATAATCATTCTGAAATATACCTGTTCATTACTGTAAAAGTTACTTTTTTAAACTCAAACATTAAATTTTACATGCATATATATATATAGCGAACGGAATAAAAATGAAAAGTATTCATTGAGTGATCAAAACCTTTAAGGTTATAACCTTCTTCAGTGACCTTTGTAACTTTGATATTATATGCATATTATGCAATATTTTAATTTCACATGTTTGTCAACTAATTTTTTTTCATTTTTACATAATATAATTTTATAAATTGCATTTTGCATGCACCTCAGCATGCAATAACAAATCTAATAATGGAAAAGAAAAATAAAATATCAGAAAATTACCTCATCGGTACTCTTAACTGATAGTAATTGATCATTGACAAGAAATAGGATAGCAAAAAACATCGGGAAGAACATTCTGGAAATAATTATAGATGATTTATGGCAGAGTTTAATGATGAGATCAAATGATACCTAATCATTTTTTTTCTTTAGTTTAAACGACTTCTTCAAACCATTCGAGAATTCCACAATCACTGCTTCGAGACAATTTCAGAGTTACTACTTTAATTAACTTACTAATTAGAAAGAAAATGCTGTAATGAAAAGATCGTGTGATGAAGAATTTATCAATTAATAATTCAATTTCGTTTTGCCTATGCAATGCATTGATAATTGTGGAAAACAATGTCTTCTTAATTAGTAATGCATATTGAGTGAAGTAGAGTCATTCACTGCTACAATCATCGTCTGTTCCGGCCATATAACATTTCTCATAACTAATTATTTCTCCCATTTTGAATAATTAATTTCCTATTGCAGAATTGGGTACACTTAAATATCCCTTTGTTCATTATCACAAGTTTAATGTTTCTCTCTAAAATCCTGTAAAAACCGTTATTTCATACAAAAAATTTGAGAAATTATATTAGAAAAAAAAAGGTTTGTTGTCATCTCCCAGCCTCATCTAAATATGACATAACAAAAATAATTTAATTGAAAATTTTAGCATAACTTTCATCCTTGTCAATGCCTTTAAAATTTCATAATCTAGTGATAGTGTTGAAAAAATGCGATAAAGCATTAAACAGAACGAACCCTAAATTTGCAATTACCTCAAAAGTTTGAATGCCGTGAACTGGAATAAAAGGATGAAAAAAAAATTAGAATGAAAAACGTAATAATCAGAAAAATGCCTAATTCTTGCCTTATCCTTAAATAAGAATTCAGTGATTGATGAAGGAGGGACAAACAAAACCAAAATTCACACTGAAATTAAATATTACTTTTTTCATAAAAAAAGAACGAAAAATATCCTAGCAAATACTTTGCTCCAGGAAATATAATTATTTTTGTTCAAAAATTTTTTCTTCCTGGAGACATAAGGAAAAATAATTTTCTTTTTTTTTGGAAAAATCTACTGAGGTGCCTTCTCATCAATGAAGTAAACATAGCTAAAATGCTTATTTCGAGAACTTATGTATCGAAATCACTTTAACCAAATTCAAAGTTGTACTCTTTATTGCTTCAACGTTTCACTGATATCCCTTTTTTTGACGTTTAAGTTCATTGTCAAACGTTCGTTCCTTTTTTGTACTGCAAGGTGCTTCCCTACTCGTTTCAAGTGCAAGGAAGAAAACGATGAAGTGATGAGTTTTTGCAGATTTTGCACAAAAAAAATAGTGTTGATGTTAGGGCAGAAATGACGTGTCGTGATCGTATAAGATCTCAAAATAAAATAAATAATAAAATAAATACACCTGGTCGTACATAATTAAATTTATGCTCATTTATTTTACTGTTTACTATATCCCATCAATTTATGGTAGCTAAAGATCAGTAGGAGTTCAAGAAGTATCCTTTCATGTATTGAATCAGCAACTAATTTTTTTTGATTGCTTCATTTATGAAGGAATGAAATTCTAGTTTTTAAGAAATAAAAACCTGCAAAAAAGTGCTTGTGGGACTGAAATGCCCTACATGCAAAACCATATTAGTCCGCTTCTAATGTAACCTGAGACTATGAATTTAAAGTGTAAAAATCAAGTTCTAACTACTCAGATCTCCAAAAAACTGTATTGATCAGGTGTGCTTCTGAGTGTCAATAGCAGTCATTTATCAAACTGTAGAATAACAAATCTGTCGAACTGAGTAACTTCACATGCTTTAGTCTGTGACTTCTGTATCTTCATCAGAAAGTTTAGATCACCATTTTATTTTATAACTACGGAATTGTGCAAAAGAAAAGCAATGAGCAGAAGAAACTTTATGCTACAGATCAGTTAATTTAAAATGAAGGACAGTGAAGAGATATTAGTGTAATAATGCATTATACAACACCGCAAAAAACAGGAGTCATTATCAACACTGTATGTTTTTTTTTTATATTCAGGTTTAAATCATTGCAAATTGATTTTACTGTTAACACTTCAATTATACCTCGCTAAAACATTCCTGTGAAATTCAGATTCGATATTCCGCAATGAGAAAAAGTTAACACTAAAATTAATGTGCTGACACAGCTTTTATAACACTCCACAAAATGAGCATGCTGCATCGTAAAAATGATGAGTTAAGCAAGTTCTAGGCCGTAGAAAATGATTTTGCAGTTTCGATAAAGCGATGATCCAAATATTGAACCTAAATACAGTAGCATGACTCGATGAAGCCGAAAATTTTCAGAGCAAGCGATAATATCCCTTCATGACCAGAAGGAGAGATGGCATCTTCAATGAGCGTTCGACTTTTGTAGAAATAATCATATGAGTTATGAGAGATTTTTGATTTTTCCTACGAACCATTCTCCTATTTCTTCATAGTAGACTCATAGTAAACAGAACTAACGAACTGGTGGAATTAAAGATGGTAGGTTTTACAGCGTGCTATCGCTGTTTATTAATAATTTGAAAAATAATATTCCGAGCCAAAATACCTCGCGTCCAAGTCTCAGTAATTCACTTTGCACATCCGAATCCCATTCAAAATGTAAAACGGCAGCAGGAAGAAGATTCAATTCACTTAGGGTCTTTGTATCATCGTTGATTTCTTTCCCAGAGATTGGATCTTTCAAAACAAATAACATCGGTTCGATACGTATCAAATGTTCTTCAACAAAATTGCGTACAGCACAGAAAGGCTCATGACATCCAAATGTACCCTTAAAATACCGGAAATTATGTAACATATAATAATAATTAGGCGACTTAATAAAAGAATTGGTTATATAAATCCGATCTTGAAACAAGATTAAAATCATTGCGGTTCCCGGTTAAATGCATAAATTATGAAACAAATGTTGACCAAACATTCTGCACGATCACTTATGCATAACGAAATAAAGAGTTTTTCATTGGATCACACTCGAGCTAACTAATCGTATGTTTCTTTACTAACTAATGCTGACATGTGGCAGCAGAATTTTATTGGAAATTAAAAACTATTGCTTGCAACATCTTGCGAGACTGCAAAGTCGCACATTGTCAACTTAAGATTATGCAAAAGCTACAGAATATAAATGTAAAAAAACCTGTAAGAGAAAACGATTTGGGAATCTAATTCTGATCAAAGTGTATTTGTAATGGTAGTTACGCATCAGTTCGCTTTTTTCACGCATTTGGCGTGTTTGTAATGTAGTAAACTGAAAAGAAAAAAAGGAACAATGTGCACAACGATAGCATAGAGTACAGCTGCAATAGTCAAGAGATGGTTTTCGGCATCACTATAAGCCCGAGAATACTAGCAGACATTAAGGTAGTCCCACACTGAATTGTAGTAAAATTTTGCGTAAAGCACAAAAAATTTACCTTATCAACGTCAGCTTCTCGACGCTGTTGTTCCCTTTTAATCTCAGAAAGGCCTAAATTAAAGAAGTCGCGTGGCAAATGTGGATTTGTAATAGCTTGATTCGCTTCAAGTTTATACACCTGTCAAAAGTGTTTAAATTAGACTTCGTTCATACCAGTTCACATAAAAATATACGACCTCCAATATAAAAATGAATCACCATAAGAGCTAATTTTATAAAAACGAAAGGATAACCGTTAATGTTAGATCTACGGAATTATATAAATAAACTCACAGCAGCATTGCGAGACAGCTTTAAAGGAACAGCCTGACCAGTTTGTAAAATTTCTAAAGCTTCGATTAATGACTGCGTATCCCTTGCTTTATCATCTGGTATAACTAAGAAGGATTCTTGCTGCCCATTCTCAATACTAATCAAGTCTTTTTCTTCAAAACCACATGCCAGCAAAAATTCTTTTCCACCGTTCGTACAAGAAATTCGCTCCTAAAAGATTATAGAATACCACTTCCTGCGAGAAAAGATAGCAATCACATATAATTCCTCCAGACTTTTACTTTTCGTTTTTCTATACAGTAAAAGTGTGTGAGAAGTAAATTCAAACACTGAGCTGGTGACCAAAATCAATATGGATTAACCAGTATTATTCAGAAATTAATAAATTACCCGGAAAATTTTATTGTTAATTCTTATACGACGATACTTGCTTTCGTTTGGATTTTCGATAAGGTTCCTAAGATATTTCTGAATTACTTCTGAGGCATCTCGCTTTTTGTCCGGACCATTTAAAGAGAAAATCATTAATGTTGATGCAACTACTGGATCATCAGACAACTGTGTTCGTAAAAAACTCCCCACTTTTTCTCGCATCTGTAATAATCTTGAACCAATTCGTGATGGCATTTCACAATATGTTTCAGATAAGTTATTTAGAGACTTCATTGCAACCCATGGTCTTGATATATTTATCATTAGCAAATCATAACAGAACTCCTCCCTCAATATCTGTAGAAAAAATCCATCTAGTTTTGAATATACTGACAATTTTAAAACAGGCTAACTTCATCTTTTGTTAGCTGCTGATCACCTCCAAGGAGATCACAGGTAAAGTAAACGCCGCTGACAGCAGCAGAGTGCTCAAATTCACGCTCATCTACTACATGAGTCCTTATTTCAACATCTTCGTGGCAGCCACCTTTTTCACGTTCTTTCTTTTCCTTCTCTAATTCTTTAAGAGCCTGAACAGAAAATCATTTTTACTAGTTACGGCAAAAATGACAAGGCTGTTTATGTTGGCATCTTTGTCGATATTATTATTATTATTAAAATGTTGACAATTAGCCTTGAGCCAGCGTTGCTACTGCAATAGTTGACATAAAATCACCATGCAATTTGCACAGTAAGACCAATAAAAGGTAAATTTAGATTTCAATCGGCAAAACTTCTGATAATTCAGCGGTATGTTTCACTACTATGAAAACTAACCCGCATGCGTATATTCCTCTGCGTTAACGATTCCTGGCTTACACCCAAACTCATTCTTTTATAAGCTGCCTGCGCTGCAATATCAGCTGTAGCTATACGTTCGGCTGGTTGCGGTTGTGACTGTAAATTAATGTTGCATGGATAATAGGAAAAAACTAGAAAAAACAAAAAACAATTTAACTTTTTCCTTTCCCTTTCATTTACAGCCTATGTCATAAAGAAAATTGAAAATAAACCACTACGATCAGAAATAAGCAGTAACTAAAGCACAGTTTAAAAAGTCTTAATGTTGAATGAAAATGAGTTACTATTTGCTGCTGAACAGGAACTTGTTGCGATGAAACAGCTGATGAACTATCATTAGTAAGTCGATAACCGGTCCCAGCTTTTTTGAAGTTTTTGTTAACTTTCTTTTCAGCAAGAAATTTCTTCAGACGATCCATTGTAAAAAATGAGTTCAGGATCTCCCGTTATACCTAAATCATAAAATTTTTCGTAATGCACGAAATCATGATCAACAACAAAAGGAGTGAAATTATCGAATAAAAGTATAATTTTAAGTAAACACAGAAACGTTATAACTGAAACACAGAAACATTATAACTGAATTAATCCAAAATTTTCCCCTTTGGTTTACTTTATTGGGTTACAATCCTTTTGTACAATGAATAAGCGCAATTTTTTATCACAATACGTCAAAACTGTCCAGGACATTCTTTTCTAATAAAAAAATCGTTATTTTTTTGCAATATTACTCCAAGTCACTGTCGATAAGAGAAGATTAACAATACACTAAAAAATGACGAATATAACACGGAAATGGTGGTTTCAAGAAGTGCGAATGAAAAAAGTTCGCATACTTTGCATACTCCTTCAGTACAAAACAGACAGCTGCCAGGAATGTCTCCCTAATTTGTTACTGTTATTGCAGTGATCAGTCAAAAAACCAGGAGCTGAAATATCAACCCTAACTGTGATATATAGGAAGTACGATAATTTCACTGTATCACGCCTTGCATTCTAAATTAATTTGTGCATATTTCTGTTGTTACACACTATAAAAGATTTTAGTGAGACTAGAACTGTTTTGCAAATAATCTAAACGAACTTTGAAAGAGGAAAGCAAACACAAAACGTATCACTGCAATTAATGCTAAAAATACTTTCGAATTCACATTTAGAGTACATCATGGATTCCTGAATTAATTCCGCAAATGTAAAAATCCAATTTATTCATTTGTTTTTCTCATCATGTTGCTTACAGAAATAGAGTCATTAAGTGTGTGAAACTAATAAATAGGGTGAAATGGGAAAAAAGGTCAACATGTAACGAGATCATCTCCTTAGTGGGAGGACTTCTGAGGCAGAAAGCAAACATCACTTACGTCCTACTATGCATTAACGTAAACTCTCTACGTGAAATATTGGATAACTGCAATAACAACAATATAAAACAAAAAGTGTACAATACCACCAAACTCACGAACTCTTAAAACGACCTTTATTAATCGTTTTAATGCAAAGTAAATTACATGACCGACATGTGCATTAAAAATTGATATCAATCTATCGTCAAAGTGGTTATCCTTCCTTATAACAAATTCATACTTTGACACAAAGCAAGCTACATGCAGCACACGCTCACCAAACGCCAACCACCATATGTAATTACTCACAGCTAAACCAGAAAGTGCAATCAGTCACTGTATTCAGGAAATCGTTGTGAAACGTCTCTATTATATGAAACGTTAGCGGAAATTTGAATTCCTACATGGCGCCAAAGTTAGCATCAATTTTGAGTGCAAATCTAAATTCTGTTGTAGACTGCCTAAATTTACTTACCACAAAGGAGTACGGAAATCTATCGAACAGCTATAAAACGATCATTTAAGAAATAACACCCAAATTTGTGTTGTGCTATGAGATTTTGAACTATTTTTGCATATTGGCTGACTATAAAATTTTGTTGTATTTATGCAAGACTTGCGGTAGAACACACCCATCGGTAATTTCATTTTAATTCAAAAATTACGCATTTGAAATTCTGAATAGAGTCATTCAAACGTGGAAGTAATTGAAGTAACAATAATGCTTTAGTCCGTGATAGTCTGCCACATTAACAACAACTCCTGTACAGTAAACAGGATGCATAAAAAACACGATTACCAGTTAACTATCATCTCGTTGAGTTGACAACTCATCAGCGATCAACGGAGCCGATAATGCAAAATTTTTGCAACACATACACAATGATTTTCTGTGAGTATTTTATTTATTATTATTATTATTATTATTATTATTATTATTATTATTATTATTATTATTATTATTATTATTATTATTATTATTATTATTATTATTATTATTA